>JBBPKM010000542.1:0-13752 GCA_038089255.1 Austroboletus rostrupii
CCTCGCCGTCAATACCCCTCGTCTTGCCCATCATTTCAAAGAACCAGTAGCAAACCTCATCTGCTCGGTCGCATACGAGCAAATCCTTGATAATTCTCGCTTTGCCACTGCTATTGACGACCACCTAGACTCTGATTTGGCAATTCATGCTCTATATTGCTCGTACCTCCAGTGTGGTTCTCTCGGAACCATGGGGAACATTCTCCTACAAGATGCTCGGACTGCACTTTATGGGCAACGACTGATCCATATCCAGGAAAACTTACAGAGAGATCTTATTACTGCTATGCACGAACTAGACGTGACCGAATTCCTTCTAGACATGGACTGCTACTGTAAAGAGTTAGCAATGAAGAAGTCCTTAGCTGAACGGTTAACCACTCCACCTCCCTCTACCCTGTCGGCCTCATCCTCAGCATTGAACTCCACGGAAGAACGACTATTTCAACACACTGATGCTTGGTGGACAGGAAATGATGGTTTCAACCCACTTCCTACCAATCATCCTCGATATCATATCACCTGTTTCCAGTGCCACCGACTTAACCATAAACAAGTTGACTGTCATTACTTCCAGTGTACCCATTGCCTTTGTTGGGCACCAGGCCATCGTGCCAATCGTTGCCCACTCTGACAACCCACTCTGAAACTGTCCCCTCCATCCTCTTCATCTTTGCATCACTCCTCGGTCTCGTCCTCTTCCCATCATGCCACTATTACCTTTGGTCTTCCCATCTCTCCCGCTGGATTTCGTACCAGTACACGGGGTGCTCCTCGTGCACGCCCCTACCCCACAAGTCATCCCTGGCGTCCTCCTTCTCCTCCCCGAGCTCCTTCTCCAGAACCTTCTGACAATGGACTAGATGATGTGGCCTATGCCAATATCACGGGCTCTCCGTGCGGAGGATATTTAGATATCTAGGTTCTTCGCTATGGCTTTGAATGTAATAAGGGGGTAATGTTATGATTTACTCCTAGTCTTTATTTCTTTTCTCGTGCTATGTCTCTATTTGGACTTATATTTCCTTCACAATAGTCACTCGTCCTGTCTCGCGACTATTGTATCAGTATTCTGATTCCTCCACAATTACTCATTTCTTTTTACTCATCGCTTTCCGCTGACTGATACCTCAGTCAGCATTACCCATATATGCTTACTCTTTATGTCTCCTTTTGTACTATATGAGCCTGCCCTCATTCTCTTCACTACGTATATAAACCCTTCAACAGGTTCACTGTACTCTAGCTTAGTTCTCCCTTGTATTCTCTTGAATATATTATCTCTTTGTGCTAGTTCCCCGGCGCTCTCTTTCGCCCAGTCTCCTAGTCAACTGGTTCTCATCCTACCATTGAGTGGATGCTATCCTGAACTATCTCGAATCCTTGACCCTAGGGTTATCCGACACTTGGTTCTTGTCCTCACAAGGGCTATGCTCCTACCTACCCAGTCGAAGTGTAACAAAAGAACTAAGCTCTATCCAATGTGACTAGCATTGCTCTAGATCGCCCAACATTCACCCGAACTGATACTCCGGCTGGTGACATCGCCAAGACTCCCCAGCACCATCAACCACTTCCAACTCTTCGGAGGAAATCCCCACAGATCCTGACGAACCCTTCGCCCAGGAAAACCAAGACACCCGCAACTTAACCGCACAACTTGAACGATCCTTGGTAATCCCTCAGGTCCCTACTCCACCTAGCCCTACTCCACAACCCCAAACCAGAAGAATCTTCTTTCCTCCGTTACCAGCACCACCAGTACCCACCATGTCCAACACTACCACTGCCCCCAGACCAACCAAACTTCGCCTGGGCACCCCTGACGACTTTGATGGCTCCTACTCACGTGCCCTTCCCTGGCTTCGCTCTGTCCAGCTCTATCTTGCAGTCAATGACAAACTTTATGACACCCCTAACAAGCAGATCGCGTACGCCCTCTCGTTCATGAAGAAGGGCACTGCCCTCACCTGGGCAGACACTTTTCGTGAAGCCAAATTAATGGGTGGAACGTTTACTCTTGGAGCTTGGGCGGACTTCGAAAAAGACTTTAAAACGGCATTTGAAAACACTGACATCAAAGGCAAGTCTCTAGCCTGGCTTGCCAAAGAACACATCTATGAAAATCGTGCTGGCGGATACAACCCCGCCTTGCAAAAGTACATTGCCACCTTTCAAAATAAAGTGGCCATCACTGGGATCAGCGACAATCAAGTTCTGATCAACTACTTTGCCTCTGGCATTCCCATCTCCCTAATGTGCCACATTCACACCATGGAGAAGGTCCCTGAGAAAATCACTGAGTGGTATGCAAAAGCTGCTCATTTTGCCAGCGTAGAAGAATGGGCTATCAAGATTGCCGCTCGTCACAAACGCGGCAACACTACCTATTCTTCCACCTTCCTTCCCCGATCCCAACCAACCCGCGACCCCAATGCCATGGATGTGGATGTCATTCATCTCAAAAAGCTCACCCCAGAGGAAAGAGAACGCTGTATCAGAGAAGGACTTTGTTTGGCCTGCCGAAGAAAAGGACACATGGCTCATCAATGTCCAACTAAGTTCAACCGAAACCCGGCACCACCCAAAGACATCAAAAGGGTAGAAGAACCCACAACCACGATCCAAGAGCTCCTAGACGATGAAACAGTTGGAAGGATTCGTCTGGATTTTTGAATGGAGAAACACCCGCAATGCATGTTTCTCCTCCCTCCAAATTATCATGTAACTCTGTACCAATAGCTATGAAATCAATGCACATCCCTATTCAGCTATTGGTACCAACCGACATGATAAAAGCCATTGCAACCTCCGCACTTGTTGACTTGGGAGTGCAAATATCCTGTATTGACTGGGCTTTTGCCCGAAAATACAACCTTCCCTGAACACGACTCCCTCAACCAGTAACCATCAGGAATGTCGACGCTTTCACAAACAAGAATGGAGTTATCAAGTTCAAAACTACTCTCTTTGTCAATGTTAACGGATATGTACGAAGGGTCGAGTTTTATTTAATGAACTGTGGCAAGGAAACTGCTATCCTTGGCTTCCCTTGGCTTACGGCTGTAAACCCCATCATCGATTGGGGAAAGAAAACTCTGGACATCCCTGAAGCTTTGGATCAATCCGCAGACCTAGTTGCTGCCCATGAACAAGAAAAACAGCGATGACTCAGACTCTATAACTTGCGATGTCCTGACTATGCCACTCCCTCACCATGCCATCTCCATGTCGATGCCCTTGTTGATGAACACCTCTTCGGGTATCTCAACAGAACTGAGGACGATGTACTTTGTGCCAACATCGCCCTCACCCATGATATGGCACACCTTAAACCCCTCCGAACTCTATCACGAACCATCTTGGCCAATGGACGATTCATTCCAAACCCTGCCTTAACCTGTGCCGCTCTCACCACCTCTACCGACTTGGCCATCCATGCCAAGAAACAGGACATCTCATTACCAGAACAGTATAAAGACTTTGCTGATATCTTCTCCGATGAGGACATACCACTTCCCCCCTCTCATGATTGCGATCATGAGATCAATCTTACAGAATCATTTGTACCCAAGATTGGGAAATTGTACCCTCTCACAGCCGACGAATGGAAAGCACAGGATGAGTTTCTTGACGAGAACCTTAAAAGCGGGAAGATTCGCCCCTCGATCTCACCTCAAGCCACACCATTCTTCTTCATTAAAAAGAAAGATGGGAAACTCCGACTGGTACAAGATTACCAGTACCTTAATGAGCACACTATTCGAGACGCCTATCCACTTCCTCTCATTTCTGACCTTCTCAATAAGTTGAAAGATGCCAAAATCTTCACGAAGTTCAACGTCCAGTGGGGATACAACAACATTTGCATCAAAGAAGGGCACCAATGGAAAGCGGCCTTCATCATACATCGAGGCCTATTTGAACCCATTGTCATGCCTTTCGGTCCTAAGAATGCTCCTGCTACCTTCCAGCGCTTCATGAACAAGGAATTCCGGGACCTTATTGCAGAAGGATGGATCGTCATTTATATGGACAACATCCTCATCTTTTCCCCTGACCAGACCAAGAAACCCATGATGACACCACCCAATAGGTTCTCCAACGTATGAGAGAACTCCACCTTCGTCTCCAACTCCAAAAATGTCTCTTCAATTCGAAACAGGTCGAATATTTAGGCATGATCACTAAACCAGGGTCTCTTGCCATGGACCCCATCAAACTTGAGGGAATTGGTTCCTGGCCCACACCCATGAAGCCGAAGGAAGTTCGTTCTTTTCTAGGCTTTGCTAATTTTTACCAACGCTTCGTCAATGGATACTCCGACATTGCTCGCCCCCTTCTCGACCTTACAAAAAAGGACCACCCCTGGTCATGGACGGAAGATTGCAACAATGCCTTCCTTCGTCTCAAAGAAATCTTCCTCTCCCAACCTGTTCTCCAACTCCCTGACCCGTCCAAACCTTTCACCATTGCTACCGATGCTTCTAAGTATGCCACTGGCGGCATATTACTCCAAACCGATGACAATGGAGATTGGCATCCATGTTCGTATCTCTCTCAAATGTTCTCTGCCACAGAACGGAACTATGATATTTACGACTGAGAACTCCTTGCCGTTATTCACGCTCTTCAAGCTTGGCGCCATTATCTCCTTGGATCCGCTTTCTCTGTCCAAGTTTTCACCGATCATAAAAACTTCACCTACTTTAAACAACCCCAGAAACTCAATCATCGACAAGCACGCTGGCTTCTAGATATCATGGACCATGACCTCAAAATGATCCATGTACCTGGCGCACTCCTTGCTGGACCTGATGCTCTTTCTCGCCGTCCTGATTGCTGCCCTGATGACTCGTCGGACAATGATGCAGTAACTCTTCTTCCCCCATCCCTTTTTGTTAACCTTATCGACCTTGCCCTCCACGACAAAATCGCTATGGCATCATCGTCTGATCCCCTCGTCCTCCAATCTCTCCAATCAATCCAAAATGACCTACCACATGCCCTTCACTCTCGTCTCTCCGATTGGAAATATCACGATGGTATCCTCCTTTATCATGAACACATCTATGTCCCTGCCAACCCGACCCTCCGCCGTTCTATTGTGGCCCACTGCCACGATCACACTACTGCAGGTCATCCTGGATATCTTAAAACACACCAATTGGTTGCCGCAGAATTCTGGTGGCCGGGCCTCGCCTCCTTTGTCCGTTCCTATGTCTCCGGTTGTGCTACATGCCAACAATATAAATCTAACACTCACCCCACTGTCCCTCCTTTAACACCCATCACATCCTCCTGTACACGTCCCTTCCAACAAATCTCCTGCAACCTTATTACCGATCTTCCTCTATCCTCCGGCTTTGATTCCCTCTTGGTCATGGTCGACCATGGGCTTACTAAGGGGGTAATCCTTTGTCCAACAACGAAAATGGTTACCGCAGAGGGAATTGCCACTCTTTTCTTTCACTCAGTTTACAAACACTTCGGTCTCTATGACAAAATCATCTCCGACCGAGGTCCACAGTTTGCCTCTGCCTTCGCAAAAGAACTAGGAAAACTCTTGAACTATAAACTCACCCTCTCCTCAGCATACCACCCTCAAACAGATGGCAAAACTGAACGAGTTAATCAAGAAATTGAAACATACCTCCGCATAGTATGCGGCAATTCCCCAGGAACTTGGGCGGACCATATTACAACAGCCGAGTTCGTCCATAATCACCGCTCTCACTCTGTTATGGGCAAATCCCCTTTCTACCTTGCCATGGGCTATGAACCAGTCGCCCTTCCCTCCATCATTCATCCCTCAGAACTCCCAGCTGCCGAAAACCGCCTAAAAACCCTTATCGCAGCTCGAGAAGAAGCTCTAGCGGCACACGAATTAGCTCGGCAAACTATGACCACGTGGACACGAAGAGGCTTTACGTAATTTGCCAAAGGAGACAAAGTTTGGCTTGAAGCCAGGAATCTCAAGCGACTTATCATTAACCCGAAGTTTGCACCGAAACGCGAAGGACCCTTTACCATTGTCCAGGTCCTATCACCTATCTCTTATCGTCTCCGCCTTCCTGCTGCATGGAAGATACACGATGTCTTCCATGCTTCCCTTCTCACGAGATATACTGAAAACACCATTTATGGCAAGAACTTCCCTGTGCCACCTCCTGATCTTATCACCGGCGAAGAAGAATATGAAATAGAGAAGATCATATGACATTGCGGAACTCCACACACCCACTCCTATCTGATCCGATGGAAAGGATACTCAGCCAAAGAAGATTCTTGGGTTCCAGAATGGGATCTTAAACATGCAAAGTCCGCCCTCCAAGCATACAAAAAACTCCACCCCTCTGTCTTCTCCCCTCAACGCACCTGAAACCTTCACTTGCAACATCTCCAACAATGTCTTTGCCTATCACCAACACCATTTCTATTTCCTCTGTTTCCTCTCTACCAGTTTCCACCGTATCTTCCCCCGCACCCACTCGTCCTATTACCTCTCTGGTCACCCTCGAAACCATTGAAGCTACCGCTACTGCCCTGAGTCACCCTGCTCCTATCCACACTGTTGACACCCCTCGCCTTGCCCATCGTTTCAAAGAACCGATAGTCAACCCCATTCGCTTAGTTGCATATGAGCAAATCCTCGCAGACTCTCACTTCGCTACTGCCATCGACGCACATCTTGATCCCGACTCCGCCGCACATGCTTTATATTGCTCCTACCTTCAGTGTGGATCCTTAGGAACTATGGGGAATATTCTCCTTCAAGACGCTCGGACAGCCCTTTATGGGCAACGACTTATTCACATTAGGGACAACCTCCAGCAGGACCTTATCACTGCAATGCACGAACTTGACATGACCGACTTCTTCCTGGACATAGACTGCTACTGCAAGGAGCTAGCAACAAAGACACCATTAGCTGAACGATTGATGACTCCACCTCCCTCTACACCATTGGCTTCTTCCTCCGCCCTGAATTTGTTTGAAGAACAACTTATGCAACGGATAGAAGCATGGTGGTCTGGCAATGACAGGTTTGACCCGCTACCTTCTAATCACCCGTGTTATCACAAAACCTGTTTTCAATGCCACCGTCTCAATCATGTTCAAGTTGACTGCCGATACATTCAATGCACACAGTGTCTTAGGTGGGCACCGGGTCATCGCGCTAATCGCTGTCCTCTTCGACGACCCACTCCTAAACTGTCTCCCCCATCCTCCTCATCCTCATCACATCACTTTTCGGTCTCCTCCTCTTCTCATCATGCCACTGTTACATTCAGTCTCCCCATCTCTCCCGCTGGCTTTCATACCAGTACACAGGGTACTCCTCGTGCACGCCCCTACCCCACAAGTCGTCCACGGCATCCTCCTCCTCCCCAAGCTCCTTCTCCAGAACCTTCCGATGATGGACTAGACGATGTGACCTATGCCAATATCATGGGTTCTCTGTGCAGAGGATATTTGGATATCTAGGTTCTTCGCGATAGCTTTGAATGTAATAAGGGGGTAATGTTACAATTTATCCCTAGTCCTCATTTCTTTCTTCCGCTATGCCTTTATTCGGACTTATCTTTCTTTCACAATAGTCACTCATGTCTTCTCACGACTATTGTACTGGTACTCCGGTTCCTTCATACTTACTCATTTCTATTGACTCATCGTTCTGCGCTGACTGATGTCTCAGTCAGCGTTTACTCATATATGCTTACTCTTCACGTCTCCTTTTGTACTATATATGCCTGCCCTCACTTTCTTTTCTACGTATATAAACCCCTCAACGGGTTCCCTGTACATTAGCTTAGTTCTCCCTTGTATTCCCTCGAATACATCATCTCTTTGTGCTAGCTCCCAGGTGCTCTCTTTCGTCTGGTCCCCTAGTCAACTAGTCCTCGTCCTACTATTGAGTGGATGCTGTCTTGAACTATCTTGAACCCTCAATCCTAGGGTTATCCGACACTTGGTTCTTGTCCTCACAAGGGCTACGCTCCTACCTACCCAGTTGAAGTGTAACAACACTTCTTTCTTTCTTCCTGGGTTAAACACTTGATACGGACAGCATCTACGTCCATGGCGTTTGGGTCGTGGGCAGGCGTGGACTGTGTCTGTATAGTCAGCATAAAGTTTGTGTTGCCACGACAATGGCAGGCTGTGATTTCAAGAGCTTAGTCTTCCACTGCAATAAAATGGGTGGCTTTGGTGTACCAGTCCGTTATTTTATTTGATACTTTTTCCATCATATAAATCCTTCGCATAAGAGAGACAGGAATTCCTGATGCAAAGTAATTGATCAAGACCTGGTGGTCCATGATCACAGTTATGGCGACTTTGTTCTGGAATGTTGCGATATACTTTTGGAGGGTGGGGTTATATCTGCCAGATTGGTTTTCATAAAATCATTCCCTGGCTAGCCAGGCCAAAGAATCACCTTTGAGGTTGGCATTCTTGAAGGCGCCACGAAAATCTGTTTCGAAATTGGCCCAGGTTCCCATAGTGAAGGTACCAGCCATCAGTTTGGATTCTCTAAAGATATCCACCCAAGTAAAAGCGGTCCCCTTTTTCATAAATAACAGGGCATAGAATTTATCATTTACAGCCAGGTACATTTGGACTGATCTGAGCCATGGAATGGCTCTTGCATATGATCCATCAAAGTCATCTGGGGTACTGAGACGAAGCTCAGTCATTTTGACAGTGGCTGGGGCATTAGACATTTGTGCATTAGGGGTAGATGGTGCAAGGAATGCCTGCCAATTGTGCTAATCAGAGAATCTGTTGGGATAAATGGTCAGTGACCTAGATAATACTAGTCATGCTTCGAGAGTTTAGTTCTTTTGTTACACTTCAACTGGGTAAGACAGAGCATAGCCTTGGAGGATCTTGATAGCAGTCTTGTGGACAACAGATCTTGCAATAGATAGCACAAAGAAGCATCCACTCAAAAGTAGGACAAGGACTTTGGTGCTCAATAGCAAATCGGAAGAGAATGATTCGGAGTAAGCAAACTTGGTATTTAGCCAAGTGTTACGATTTATCCCTAATTCTCATTTCTCTCTTCCGTTATGTCTTCATTCAGACTTATATTTCTTTCACAATAGTCACTCATATCTTCTCACAACTGTTACGTTTCTTTTTGACTTTACTACGGACTACTCTGTTTTCCCTCGCGATGCCTATATCGGACTACTTCGGCATCGTGTCTGCCGACGCAGACTTCCCCCCTGCTTGTCATTTGTATTACTATACGACTGCGCACTTACTCATTCGATAGCCCAGTCGTGATCGTTATTCCCTTTTCTCCTCCTGGCTCGTGCACTCCGACGATACCTATTTACATTGCGCATAGTGCACCTTGTACCCTAGTTTAGTTCTCCTTGGTTAATACCAAGCGTCTGCTTCGCTCCACGGTGCTCTCTTTCATCGTGACCTTCGAGCATTTAGTCTTCGTCCTACTACTGAGTGGACGCTTACTTTTGCTAGCCCTTGAAGTCGTTACTATCGCGACTACACGGAACCCCTTCCACAGGGGCTAATTCTCACGTCACCATCGCAGAGCTCGGTTCATCCAAGGCTACGCTTGTGCCCTACCCGGAAGCAAGCGTAACAACAACTATTGTACCGGTATTCCGGCTCCTTCACCTTTACTCATTTCCATTGACTCATCATTCCACACTGACTGATACCTCAGTCAGCATTTACTCATACATGCTTACTTGTCATGACTCCTTTTGTACTATATGAGCCTGCCCTCACTTTCTTTTCTACGAATATAAACCCCTCAATGGGTTCCCTGTACACTAGCTTAGTTCTCCCTTGTATTCTCTCGAATACATCTTCCTCTCGTGCTAGCTCCCAGGCACTCTCTTTCATCTGGTCTCCTAGTCAACTAGTCCCCATCCTACTATTGAGTGGATGCTATCTTGAATTGTCTCAAACCCTCGAACCTAGAGTTATCCAGCACTTGGTTTTTGCCTCACAAGGGCTATGCTCCTACCTACCCGGTCGAAGCATAACACCAAGGAGAACTAAACTAAAGTACAGGGCTACAATTGACCAACTGATATGGATACATTGCATAGCATGGACCATGAATAAGGGAAACATAAAGGGAACTGGGCGATCAGATAACTGATGATCATCTGATTAGTAACGAAAAATTTGTGATGGGGGAAATCTGTAATGGTGGACACGATAACAATATAGTCTGATAGGGTTACTGTAGAGAGAAAAGAATAAGTCCGTAGAAAGGAGATGAAGTAAAAAGAGATTGTAACAGATGGCATTGAAAGCATGTTTAATAATAGCAGGAGTGATTAGCAGATAATAGGTCAAACCCATCATTTCTACACCACCATGATTCAGTATGCTAAATTAGTCTTTTTTCCAGTGAGTTCAGAGCTGATGATGATGCTGACAGAGTAGAAAGTGGTAAAGTAGTTAGACTTTCTACTGATGGTGCTTTTAGGGCCAGGTCTTTATAATATCTGTAAATATTCATAAAGCATTATGTATGCCCAACTTGTGCATATTAATGATGAGATTTTTCTGTAGATTGTTCCAAATGAAGATATGTCTTTGTTCATAATGTGTGTTACAACTTGTCCCTACCTTGGTAGTCCTACTACACTTTTTCCTAGATTAGCCAACTCCTGCTCATTCTACCAGAGATCCTTCTGCCCCTGTATGCTCCTGGCATCCTCCAGGCCTCTTCTGGGCTCTCCTAAGCCATTTAAAGATTGTTCCTAGATATCTCTTATCAAGTTGCTCCTTATAAGCCTCTAGCCTCCTTCTATCCTTGGATCAGGATCACAACCTGATCTTCTTTGAATGAATTGCATCTGGAATCCTCTATATGCTCTCCCTGCTCACCAGACACTTTGTACTTCAATCTGACATCATTTGCACTCGCCCTGGAATGTTTTCTTCATTAAGTGCACATCTTTTTCTTATCAAGTTAACCTCTGGTCTTCCTAGCAGCACCCCCAGGTCTCTATATCTTCCCTGAATTATGCTCATAAAGATCTCCATCAGTTCTAGCCGCATCAGCCTCTACTGATGCTCCTCCTTGACCGCTTCTCCTAGATCTGGCTTACAATTAGATCTATGCCTCCTCCTGGACCTGTATCTGATTTCTGGCTACTCCTAGAAGTCCCCAACTGATCTACTGGGCCTCCTGGATGCCTACCTGATCCACCCATAGTTAACTGGGCCATCTGGCCACTCACCAGACCTCTTGTCCTTTAATATAGAATCAAACCTCCTAAATCACATCTAATTTCCATCAAATGTTCACCAGATTATCTGGCTCTTCTGCCAGCACCCAAACAAGTTCTTAGCACCTCTGTATACCCTTGGGAATTTCCTGATGCATCCTCTTTATTGATATCATGCTTTTCTGGACTTTACCAGAACTTTCAGATCATCTTCTGATCCTAGATCTAATCAGAACTGCTTGATCTCATCAAAAGCATCAAGTACAATTGTTCTTCATCGATCCTGGATCCAACCAGAACCTCTTGATCTCTTCAAAGGCATCAAGAACAATTGTCCTTCATCACTCCAGGCATTCCCCTGGATGCTCCTCAATCCTCTCCAGTTTCCATTGCCACCTCAAGGCTCCCTGATTCATATCTGGCATCTTCCAGATATGTCTTCTTCTGCAATTGAATCACATATGGTCATCCACCATGTGTATCTTGATCCAATCACTTCTAGATTTATTCTAGGAGTTCTCAGAACTTGCTCTGACCAATCAGAACTCTTCCTGATGTGTTTCCGCTTATCCTGCATTCAAATCACCTCTTGTTCCCAGATCTTCTTCTAGTTCTCTGGATCACTCCTAACACTCTCAGTGCACTTCCCACTTGTTCCTCAGCTCTCTTCAACCATACCAAACTCACTCCTATCACTGCCTCATCAACAGTCACAGAATTCCACCAAGTATTCACTGATTGATCATCAGTCTTTTGTTACACTTCGCCCGGGTAGGGTGGAGTGTAGCTCTTAGGAGACTTGACCTCTAGGGCAAGACAAGTTCAGGAATTACTGGACATCCTATCAGTACACTTGCATGAATAGTATCAAGGTGAAAAGAGTGAAGTCCAATGAAGGACTCATCAAGGATGCATGCCATATGGCTATGCCAGGATGCTGGAGATACAAGAGGACTTGGTGACAACCTCAGGGAGCTAGATCAGAGGCTGAAGATCAAGCCTATGATTAAGGGAGACTAAAGCTAAGGTACATGGCTGGAGTGCTAGGGGTTTATATAGTACAGGGAATATCCAAGAAAGGAATCAAGGAGGCAATGTACCAGATAAGAGACAAGTCGGAGATAGCAAGAATAGGACAAGATAAGACTGAGTCAGAGATAAGAAATCTAGGGTAAAAGGGAAACATAGATCAGATCAAAGAAGCAAGACAGAATAGAAATACAACCATAAGGTGAGAATGAGTCAAGGATCTAGATCAGGAGAAGACTGAGATAAAAGAGGAAATACCAGGAATGGCTAGGAATACACCATATAGGCAAAGAGGAGAGACTAAGGGATGAAAGACAATGTCTGTGGTACAAAGGATCAAGGAGAAACAGAGAGATCAAGGAAATGGGGACTAGGAGATGAGGAACACCCAGAGGGTGTAACAAATCTAGGAGAAGACTTGCTGTTGGAGCAAGCGCTGCCAAGTGACTGGAAAGGCACCATTAAGATGCACAAGGGTCCGGAGGAACATCTGATAAGAATCAGATGTGACAGGATAAGATCTTATTGGAAAATTTAGGATGCCATGAGGCAGACTTGAGGTTTCTGTGAGAGAAGGAACACAGGAAGCGGATAGAGCACCATGAGGAGATGCCCAGGGTCGAGGGGAATCATTGGCTGATAAGCTAGATGCGCAGCAAGATGGTTCCTGATCATATGGATAAAAATCAGGAGACAGGAGGAGGTTCTGATGATCAATCAGTGATATCTTGGTGGAGTACTGTGACTGCTGATGAGGCAGCAATAGAAGTGAGTCTGGGATGTTCGGAGAGTGCTGGAGATCAAGTGGGGACCGCACTGAGAGTGCCAGGAAGAATCCAGGGGACCAGGAGGAGATGTAGGAGAAAGAGGAGATCTGGATACAGGGGAAGCGGAGACACATCAGAGATGGTTCTGATGGGTCGGAGCAATGTCTGGGAGAGTTCTGGAGCGGTCTAGGTGTGACCAATCAAAAGGAACACATGGCAGGAAGCCATATGTGACAGGTACAAGAAGGAGACATATCTGGAAGGTGCCAGATATGGATTGGAGAGCCTTGAGGCGGCAAGGGAAACCGGGGAGGACTGAGGAGCATCCAGGGGAATGCCTGGAGCGATGAAGGACGATTGTTCTTGATGCCTTTGAAGAGATCAAGAGGTTCTGGTTGGATCCAGGATCAGGAGATGATCTGGAAGTTCTGGTAAAGTCAAGGAAAGCGTGATCTCAATGAAGAGGACGCATCAGGATATGCCCAAGGACACACTGAGGTGTTAGGTACTTATCTGGATGCTGGCAGAAGAGCCAGAGGGTTTGGTGAATATCTGATGGAGATCACATGTGATCTGGATGGCTTAGCCTTGGATAAAGCTGAAGCGGTCCAAGATGTGGCCAGATGGCCCAGATAACTGTGGGCGGAGCCGGAGGGACTTCCAGTAGGCACAGATAGACAGGGATGACTTCAGGAGTTGGGCCTGAAGTCAGACAAGGTACTAGGAGGAGA
>JBBPKM010000543.1:0-13741 GCA_038089255.1 Austroboletus rostrupii
GGCCTCGGATCTCGCGACGGGAATGCTGTGACGCTTGACTGTTCTTATACCCAGCCCATGCTATCTCCCCGCACACAGAATGGCGACGCCGAGCCGTCGTACCATGCCCTCCTCCCTCGACCAGGCTTGGCTCGCCTCCCGCACTATCCCACACCGCCGGGCCGCATACCTCGTCCCCGGCGCGCACCGGCCCGTCAACGAGACCAACCTCAGGCTCGCCCTCGAGATCGCCCGCGCCTGCCTCCCCGGTCTCGTGTCCACCCTGTGGGCGCTGCACCCCCTCCGCACGTCCCTCATGCTCCTTCTCCACATCCTCCGCGGCTTCTTCCCCGCCTTCAGGGGCTACTCCCAGGCCAGGATCGTCGACGAGGTGCGCGCTCCGGCTCCGCTTCCCGCCCGCTCACACATCGTTCCGCAGCTCCAGACACTCGTCTCCTCCGGCTGCGTCTCGTGGTCCCCTCTCCTGCGTCTCCTCGTCGCCGAGATATGCAGACGCGCCGCCGAATCTGCCATCGACTCGTTTGCGTACGTCCTCGTCCCTTTCCGGCCCCTCCGCCATTGACAGCCCTCAAGCACATGGAACGAGAACATCGTCTACGACTCCGCACGCCTTTTTGTCGAGTACCAACAAATCGCACAGCGCCTCCGTCTCGACATCCCGACCCTCTCGGACCCCGTCGTCCGTGACTGTCTCCAGGAATCCGACCTCTTCGTTCGCTCCTTCAACGGAATGGGTAGCTTTGGTCTCCTCTCTCCCTTTGACTTTATTCAATTATTTGCCTTGCTGTCTGAGCTCTGTTCCCACCTCTTTGTCCTCTTGTCCGTCACCGGCGGTTCCGCCAACATGGGAACCTTGTTTCTATCTCTTCTGTCCGCCTTATTCCCTCTCCTCTTGAATCGTGTCATCGGTGCCCAGTCCTCTCCGGAGGTCGTTTACACTCCCGACGAGCTTCGCACCGCCGAGCGTCAGGAAAAATTGCGCAGTCTCGCGTACAACGACTCTCATCGCCCGGAAGTCCTTCTCTTTGGTCTCGGCCCATGGATCCTTCAATCTTGGACCAACACCAGAAAGACCATGCTCTATGACGGCCAGGTGTCACCCCCAGGCCAGTTGACGCTCTCTCAAATAATGAGGCAGGTCAACGTGTCCGATCTTTTGTTTGCCCTCCAAAACGTGAGTGCTTGGGTTGCTGGAGACTTGCTCGTGCTCATCCTTACCCTTTCCACAGCTTCCCCTTCTTCTCATATTTCAGTCGTCTTCGGCCTCACTCGGATCGCTGGCCCTCTATCGGAGCTCAATTCAAGCTGTAATATTCACCGTTGGCAATTTGATGACGACAGCGCGTATGGCATTCCAGGGTATTTTCTTAATGGGGGCTTTCTTCGCGGCCATGAGCATCCATCCCGAACTAGACCCGATGGAGGAAGACGTCATAAGTTACGCGACTATGCCCTGTGGGATGAAAATCGAAGTCAGGTCCTCAGCCTTTATTCGGCATTCATCTATCGAAGAGTGCTCACCCTGCGTCACAGGCACTTGTCGTACACTTACCCCGGAAGTAAAGAGGCCTCACTCAAAGATGTCACTTTTACCCTAGAGCCCGGAGAATGCCTTGCGGTTGTCGGGTACAACGGATCAGGCAAGTTCCGGACATTGACTTGCTGCTAAATTAGATTTAATGTTCTTCATATAGGCAAGTCCACCCTTGCCAAAGTCCTCTTGCGAATTTTGGACTTTGACGACGGGGATCTCCTTATCAATGGTGTCGACGTACGGCGGTTGTCACCGACCGAATACCATCGGCATACGACGGCAGTCTTTCAAGATTTTTCCAAGTTCAATGCGACTGTCCGGGAGAACGTCGGGCTCGGCTACGTTCAAAAATTGCGATCACATGCTGCTGTTTCCCGTGCCATCCATCTCGGCGGGGCGGATACTATTATTGATGCCCTTCCGAACGGTTTGAAGACAAAGTTGGACAGCTCGGGGTTTGATGCATTGCCTCCCGCTTATCCAGGCACTTTGGGAAACGGGATGACCTCACATCAGCAGCATGGACTGTCTGGTGGCGAGGTAGGTCTTACTCATCACAATAAGTCTCATCGTTGACTCCATCTTACGGCAGTGGCAAAGAATAGCAGTCTCCCGCGCCTTCATGCGGGCTGATCGACCAGAAGTCGACCTGTTGTTGTTCGATGAACCCGTGCGTGGACAGCCTCACACCTATTGCGTCGTACTCACAGGCACGGTAGACGTCATCCCTAGACGCACATGCCCAGAATAAGATTTTTGATGCCATTCAACATGTCTCACGTTCCCCGTCGGGCGAACGGACGAAAACTGTCGTCTTCGTTACCCACCGGCTTTCCACCGCACGTCGCGCCGACAAGATCGCGATGATGGAGCGAGGGGTATGTTCATAATGTCCAGTTCCTTTCCGTCTTGTAGACATTTAATGCCCGTGGTTCCCAGACGATAACCGAGTTTGGTACCCACGAAGAGTTGCTCAGGAAAGGCGGTTCATATGCCGCATTGTACAAGGCATCCATCTGATGCGGACCTCAATCTAGAAAAACAATTAATGGGTATTTTGAGCAGTCATCCAGAATTCTCGCACTCATATCAAGGCAATGTATCAAAAATCACACGAGCGTATTATTAATTGGGCTTTCACATTCGGCTATCGTATCCTCTCATCCATAGAATATACAGCAGGACGTAAACTAGACCTAATCTGAATCATTTGTGGAGTGGTCCGTGTACACTACCATGCCATCGTGAACGTAAGCATCAACGTGTGCTTTTTCCACCGATTGGGACGTGGACGACGGACCGCAGTGGATGCCCACCAACAGGCCGGTATCACGGATCCCTTGGATGAGCGAGGGAACCTGAAGCTGATGTAGAACGGGTGAGCACTGTCAGAACGGTGGAAAGGAATGACATGCATTACCAATAGCTCAGAATCAAAGAAAACCCCCAAAAGGTTGTTTGTCTTTGCGAATTCCACACCCTCTGCCACGCTGGATGAATATTGATCGTCTCCGGCATCTCGAAGGTCTGGGCTTGACGGCGTTGCCCGACAGTCCTTGAATTGACCACATTTAGATGAAAAGAAGACCGGATCTAATATCGAAGCGAGACGTGAGATTGATACATGAGAATGGAAAAATATATAGGAGTACATACAGTTCGGTTGCTTCCAATTCAGCGCCGCGCAGATGCGCGGAGAAAAGGAAGTAAAGGCGATACGCCGACGTGAAAAGGCTCCGCCGAAAGACGTTTGCTTGATCACACGGCAGACTGCGTTGACGCTCATATTGAGGTCCAGTCGTCTCACGTGTTGGCTCGGAAAAAGCGTTATTTCAAGCGTCAAGCCGAGATGAACGGGCAATAACTTTAGAGCTCCGTCATTCTTAGCGCGTGAAAATAGAACAAACATAGCACACCTGCATGAAGCGCGATAGTGGCAACATGACGCATGGCAGAATTCGATACCAATCCTGAATGGAAGTCACTCGGCGAATAAGTTGTTCTCCCCTGTCCAGTCGATTCGCCAATGCATCGAATTGAGCAAGCGTCACATCAGCAACGCCCAGATCGTACGATGACTCTGGCAACATGCGCTCGGCGTATATAACTGGCTGAAGATCTCGTGTGGCCTGGACAACTGCGTAGACGTAATTTCCAGATAGTGAAGAGAGTGTGACTGTGTGCGAGGGTGAGGCGGGCGCCGAATGGATTGATGGGGATGTGTGCGTGGAATCCATTGATCGGGGAGATTGTCGCCATGGAGGCACTGTTTGAGGGCCAGAGTATAAGGGACTACCCTGTGGCAGAGTCAGCGATTTCCAATAGGTTTCGACAGCTCCCCCGACCTCCAGGGTGATGCCCTGGAACGGCGTTATAACGTGGGCAGAGAAGCTAACCTGTATGTGAACGTTAGTCTTACGTTGCAGAGTCAATCATGTACATGCCTCCCCAATACTGTGTAGACGATGATCCAAGATGGATAACGTTGTGAACGTACCGTCGAGCGAGGAAAAGATGGATGGATGAGCCACAGCACGACCGATCGTTTTAGTACCAAAGTTTGGGTAGATTGAAAATTCCAACGTAAGGTCTTTTAAACTAGGTGCTTGGAACACAAACGTATCGTAGCTGTTCTTCTGTGGAAGGGGTATGGTGTATGGGGGAGCACTGACTCCGGAACCTGCAGTGATGACCATTTTTAGTCGGTTTGGCGAAGGTAGCGATATGCTTTGTGCTAAGATCGAGTCTGACAAACGGGGATGAAATTTGATAGCCTTTCCGGACCGCTTAGGATCAGGAGCAGAGCTTATGGTGATTATCACCAAGTAATTCTTGTCGAGATAGTTGTGGCCATAGACTCGGTGTGACATTATAGGCGGAGGCAAAGATAGGGATGGAATGGAATCGGGATCATCGACTCGCATGTCACTTACAGTCCGAGGAAGTGGAGGAATACGTTTAGAAGAAACAAGCAGAGATTCCTTTGGCATCTCTTTGAGGAGTACGTCAACGCAAGCACGATGACCGAACCATGCTGCATAGTGTATTGCTTGGTGGCCAAGTTCGTCTGTTCGATCAACACGGGCTCCGGCTTGAAGAAGGATGCTTAGGAATGGGGTATGACCATTACGAGCAGCGTGAAAGAGTGGCGTCCATTCATGATACTTGTCTGGGAGATCCCATCCGTCTTGACCTAAAAGCAACTTGCAGACATCCGCGTGGCCTTCGCGAGCAGCGAGATGGATGGGAAATTCTCCATTTGTGTTGGGAGTACACGTCGCACCTTGAGTCAGCAGTAATGAGACGACATCCGTGTACCCGTATTGACTTGCTAGGGATAGAGGAACGAGGCTAGAATCTGGAGATGATGACTGCGGAGCGATACACTGGCTGCATACCAAAACCTGTACACATTCAGCACAACCTTTGAGGGTTGCATACACGACAGGACTGCAATTGTCCACGTCCAGTACGTGTGGCGAAATGCCGGCTTCTAAAAGTCGCCTGCAAACCTCCGCGTGGCCATGCACAGCCGCATAATGAAGAGCTGATCGTCCGTAGACGTCCAACTTTTCCCTCTGCGACCCTCTCTCAAGACACAAGTTCACGAGACGCAAGGAACCTGCGGCTGCAGCTTCGTGCAGACATGTTCGCCCATTGATATCGTCAATAAATCCAAAATCAAACGGCGCCTCGACGCTGGTGAGGATGAGATTTCCGAGCTCTTCAGGTGCGTCCACAACGACTTTCCAAAGCACGCGAGTGATGTTGGCCTTTCCACCAACTTGGGATCCAAGCATGGCAGAGCGTCGCGCCAAATCTTTGACAGAAGCTTCATCAGAGTTTTCCACCGCCTTTCGCAAATCGAGTTCAAACCCGCGGAATGGGCCAGAGTACATGTTCCGCTCGATGCTGAGTTGGAGATCCAGTACATCTTGAGCAGCAGCCCCCTCGAATTTAATTCCGGTGGAGAGATCAGTGAGGTCCAAAAGGCTTGCCGTCACGATATCGGAGAAATCTGCAATGAGCTTTTAAGGTGTGAGAGCTCACGACAAGCAACGAGTTGTTTCCAATCACTTGTCTGTTAAACACGGGCTGAATGTCAACCTGGCGAGCCAGATAGAGTTCCTTGGTTGTCGAGCGCGAGCGCTTGTCCCATTTCTTCAAGATTTTCCGGAAGCCCGTCGCGTTGATCTCTACGAATTGCTAGACTATAGTGTGAGCGAACATCTGGCACACAGAGTCACGGTAGTTACCTGCAGTTTTCCCAGATCCCTTTCGAGCAGATGGAAGCCTTCTTCGACGGCGATCCACTCGACATGATTCATCGCTGAACCATCTGTGGCGTCGGGAAGACCTCTCACGGCGGCGGCGCGACGCTTGGAGAGCAGCGTTTCGAGACGCAACTTTAGCTCTGCTTCCTTTTGGAGGTAAAAATTATTGATCTAGACAGGCCGGTGTTAGTTTCGGAACGGGGTAAAAGTAGATTCACGTGCCTTTTCAAGCTCACGCTCGAGCTTGAAGAAAAAGGCGGCTTTGTGCGCCTGGAAGTCGGCGCTTCTGTCGCCATCCTGAGCGAGGGAGGAAAAGATGGGTAGTTGGTCAGGGAGCTCGCCACTCGGGGTGTCGGTGGCGGAAGACATTGTGATCGAAGGGCTGATCGGGTTCAAGAGGTCTGCGGGGCGGACCCCCAGTGCCAAGGCAGCAGCCTCGGAGGCAGGTCGATTTGCTGCCAACGAGGAAATGATTTTCTTGAGGAACTTGTAGTCGAGATAGTATGCAGACCATCCTGGGACCTGTTCTGCCTGTATTTGCTTTCCAAACTGGCTGGAGCTTAGCAGGAGGGCGCGGAGAGATGAGAAGGATCGCAGACCTTCATGCCAGACGGAGGATGGGAGATGCGAGGAAAAGGAGATGAAGATGGTCCCGAGGTGGAGCATTCAAACCATGCTGGTGATTTCCAACAAGAAATGTCACTCCAGAAACAGCCTCTTGTTGCGGGGCGATCCTCCGCACGTGCGTCATCAGATGCATCAGAGTTTCTACCTACTACATCCTCGTGTCAACGTGCACTACTCCTCCAGCTCTTAGATCAGCACCTTCCTCATCTGCCAAACCTTGGCTGGCAATAACGTCACTGGGCACTTGCCGTGTCGTTCGACATGCTCAAACGCACAGCGGTAACAAAAGACGTAACCAGACGGCAGAGCGGTTGCATTGTTCATCGGCTTTTGACACAGTGGACAGCGCCCGAGCACCGTGCTGTCCACGAGTATCCCGCGAGGGTGTGGTGGGAGCATCCGAGGAGGTGGGACAGCCAACCCAGGGGGGGAAATCGACAACGAGCGTGCCGGAGACCCCGGGGAATACCACCACTCCAAAAACTTGATGAAGAAGATGGCAGTCG
The DNA here is from genome assembly GCA_038089255.1 of Austroboletus rostrupii. Lineage (NCBI taxonomy): Eukaryota > Fungi > Basidiomycota > Agaricomycetes > Boletales > Boletaceae > Austroboletus > Austroboletus rostrupii. The sequence continues at coordinate 6,942 of JBBPKM010000543.1, forward strand.
GCAAGACAAGCCTCAAAGAGTCGAGTGTCAATTGTGGTATGTTACTGAAAAGCCGACGAAGCCGTTGTGCGATCCCCAGTCTCACGGGAAGAGTGGCACCCTGTTCCACGCTAGTCACGATCTGCAAGCAATGAGCACGTGAATATGGCATGGCTACTCCGCTCACAAAGTCGTCTGCGCTCAGCCGCCGTAGATCCACACTCATCCACGCTAGCCATGGACGGTAAAAGGGGGTGCGCTCAAAGAGATATGCAACATTGCAGGCAAGCATCCACAGCTCAAATGAAGTATTCAGCCAAGGGAAAACCTTCTTGTATGCGCGACGCCAGCGCCCCGCCAGAGACTGTTGTCCCATGAGCATCGTCTTGTATAGCAGAGAAATAGCATACATCATCAGCAAGTGCATGCATGCGACGACCATCGCCGACTTCTTCTAATATGTCTGACGATACGCCTCCTCCCAGTTGTTCGTAGTAGTCATGGCTCTTTGCTTTGAAATACGGGACAGCGACCTGTTCAAGTTAGCAAACACGGTATTGCGCAAAACCAATGAACAGACCAGAAAGAACAGCGACTGCCACAATTCCCTTGTCCTCAGATTTTCTGCGACAGGCACACCACGAACAGCAACACTCGCTCTATGTGTGGATATCCAAGGGTGCCGACGTCTCTTCAAGCCATAAAAGTTCTCCGCAAAGGACGCGTCTGAAATCATTAAACAAGGTCCCTTGGTGAGAAACCATGACTTACTATGTTTGCGAAGATAGTGGCGCTCTACAAAAAGCATGATAATGGCATAGAATTCTTCGTGGCGATTCACGATTCGAATGAGGTACCGTGGGTATCGTTGCGCAAAGACCTGTTAGATGATATTGAGTGATGTGCAGGGTAGGTGATGGCGAAATAACGCTTACAGCCAAGACATACTTGAGTGCTGGTTGGAGGAGGTCTCTGAGTTGTTCCTGTGCAATGAGCTCAAAGAGAGAGGGCTTGAGCGGATCGCCGCGAATGTCGTGAAGAAACTGCATGGGCGACGGAATGAAGGGAAGCTAACACGTGATTTATTAATGCTGGTCACATGACCTCATATCGCGATGTTCGATCGGTGCACTGCAGGTCGTTCGTCGTGGAAGGAGAGTGTACATGTTGATAGTGGTTTGCCTCGTTGCCGATACTACTTAAGGCCATGCTACGTAACCCTTTTGACCTGTAACTCGAACAACTTCATCTCACTCCGCAGCCTTGGCCCCATGTTCTCCTCGATTCACGCAATGATACCCTCTGATGCCGATATGGCGAATGCAACACTCAGGGAGGAGAGCAGCTACCGTTTTTCAACCTTCTCGGCCACAGACGCGGTCACACTCGGCCTCTCCCTGCGCAAGCGCTTTCGTGGCAGTTCTCGCCATGTAAAGGGCAAAGGCATGGTTATCTCGGTACAGACCATCGCCGGCCATACACTCTTTGCGTGTACTGCAGGTGACCTCGGCCATCATTCTGGGGAGGGTGATGTCAGCCTAGATAGCTGGGCATGTCTAGAAAGCATGATCTCGGTCGTCAAGCGGACGAGCCACTCGAGCTATTACATAGAGAAGGGCATGAGCGCAATGGGCAAGACGGCAAAACAGATGGGCGTAGAAGGTGATTTCACCGTTCGCGGAGGAGGTGGGTGAGTCCGCCTCAGCCCCATGGTCAGATCTCATTCGATTCTGCCATTCAGCATTTCCAATATGGTTAGATGTGAGTATAATACATTGTCACGTTTTGATACCATGACCCAATTCGATCTGCAGAATGCACCCTGCTGCCCTATTGCTGTAGCAGCCTGTTACTCTGGTTCCAGCCAGGAAGATCACAGAGTACGTCGTTCGCAACGACACACTTCACCGACTGACGCGCCAACTAGCTCATAGCAGTAACCATCCGGGACTACTTGAGCAAGAAGCAGAACCAGTCGGGTCGTCTTTCTATCTCCTCTTCGGTATTGCAGACCGAAACACCAGTTCCAACTCTAGCAAATCAAGAACATAGGGACAGCATCGCGGTAAGCTCATACAGCCAGTCTGAGGTTCGGTACGTTCACCAGGAGAAGGGATGGACTGGAGAACTGGCATCAGAACACATGCGGCCACACACGCCATATGATGATGAACACGATGTATGACCATGCACAGTAGACAGACAGAATTATTGAGTAGGGGCTTAACTTGAATGGATACATAACGAGGTAAATAGGAGACGGGGAAGCGCCATACTAATGGGCGTCGGCGTCTTGCTGATGCGACGACGGTGCACCCAGTACCCGGATGGTCTCTGCGGAGCAGGTGAAATGAGACCAAAGGGGCGAAAGGAACAGCGTACCATGTCTGAGGAATATCTGGCGTTGTCCAGAGGGTGAAGATGGATCCGCGCTTGGATCGGGATCACGGAGTTCGTAGTTGGCCTCTACGTAAACTTTGGACCCTTTGCTTAGCGTTTTGAGATAGTTATTTTGAGAGGGGTTAAAGGAGACGATATGGTGCCAGGTGACACCATTCTCAGCTCGAGCTAGTACCGAGATGAGGGTGCGGACAGACAAAAGGAGAACGAGGCGTACAACCGTCGGGGTTTGGTGGAGGAGGGGGGAAATTGGAGGTTGCAACGGAGTACCTGGGAGGTGGTAAGAGACCGAGGGGGGAGAGAGAAGGCGACTGACGAGACATATTCCTTCTCGTTCTTGGTCGTACGAAGCTCTGGGTCTTTGCCTAAACGACCGACGAGGACGAGCTTCGCGACGTCATAAGAACGAGACGATGTCGTCGAAAAAGTCTGTGACACGGTCAGAAAGAAAAATAACGACAAATGGACGCGTACACGTTGCTGTAGGCGTGAAAATGCGAGTCTGGACCACATTAGAGCAAGTAGAAGGACAGGATGCGTGTTTGACTGTATTTGGAGTATCGTGACTTGCACAACATCGACCGCTACACCTCCCCAAAGATATGTCGCGACACAGGCTCGTCCGGAACATTGACATTCACGGTCGGTCCACATCGCTTTGGAGCTCCAGATCGCTCACTAGCCCCCGCTTCAACAGCTGAGTTGGATGACGCTGCATTCGACGATGAAGGTGATGATATGACCGATGAGCAACATGGCACGTCTTCCCCTCGCTCTCTCCCATCCATTCATCCAACTCGATGTACAGCTCAGATGGAGTCCGGATTAGAACATATCAGGGCCGTAGTTGGCGATGAGGCTACTTCCGGTCTCGACGATGCCATCATCAAGGACACGCTATGGCAATTCTACTTCGATGTCGAACAATCCATCGCTTGGTTACTCGGTTCGTCGTCTTTCCTTTACTCAACCATCCTTCTCAATCTTCTCAGAGGAGCAGGACCGGAGAGCTGCCGCAACGGAGCGGAGAGGTGAGCTATGGTTTCTTCTTTCCTTGTTAAGGTAGTTTTGCTTTTGTTCCTTTCTCTTTATGATGTTACTCCCTCCCGTTCTAAAACCCACTGGTGGTCCCGCTTTCGCCGAAAAGGTAATGAATCACATCAAGGTGCATATCCCAGTCGCCCCTGTGTCTCCTTGCTTCCTGAATACACTTCCCAGCGCCACATGATCCCACACAATATACTCCGGAAGACCAGGAGCGACCGCGTGTTCCCTTGATTGTCTTGGCACAACAAGGCCAATTTCCGCCCGATCAATACGTTAATTACAACCAGGATGTCGAGACGGATAATTTGTCATCGGGTTTGATGCCTCTCGATCGCCATTCACGTCTCAGCACCATAACGGAACTTACCGAGCGTACGGAGCCTTCTCGCCACTGGCCTTCCAGGCAGCAGCTAGTCGCAATGAATCATCCTCGGAGACTATCCTCCAGCGAGACGACCTCGTCCTATGGCCAAGTTATTGGTGAGTTTCGTCACAAGTGTCGCATTACTTTCCCTCATTGTATTTACAGAGCACTCCTTAGACTCTGATCCAAACGATGCCTATCCATACCAGCTCGTTGACCCAAATAAAATACCTCCTTCCCCGTCTCCTTCGGCCGTGAAACGACTTTCGAGTTATGATTCCGCTCCATCCCTTCACACCTTAGAGGAATCAGAGGCTCAATCCGAGCAACCAAAGTCTCCCCCACAAGTACCTAGTATTTCGATTCCGGCCACAGATAATATCCCAGAAATCCCAGACGTGGTATCCAAGTCCAGCGAGAACCCCCCTCCACTACCGGAAAAAGACCTACCGTACCGCGCCCCCTCGAAACGCTCAAAGCTTGCAGAACTGGCAAGCTCACGCGCCAGTACATTTTCTAGTTCTCGTTCATCGGATTTAGAGACGACCACTGTGCTCACATATCCGGCTCTGCGCCCATCTACTGAATCACGGCTTTCGTTGGCTTCGCGCGCCACAACCGTCAGGCCATCTCCATCAGAGACCTCTGAACGGTCATTGCCATCCATCCCTAAGTCGGCACTCTCGGCGTCAATCAAAGCACCATCTACGACGACATCTTCCATGTCTTCTCATGTGCGCAAGGCGATACAGACCGCTATAGATCTAGAAGCCTGCGACCAGCAAGCAAAGCCGATGGACAGTATGTCCGATACCTCTGTTTCTACAATCAAAGAGGGACGTACTCGCTCGGCTATTTCCACTGGCTTGCTTGTGGCACGCAATGAACCAGACATGAAAGCACGCCCCGAGTCCAAACTAGCGAAGCTTGCTCAAGCCAAGGGCAACTCTCACGGTTTGGTTCCACGCGTTCCAGTTTCACCTCCAAAGGAACTTCCCAAATCTCATACAGAGTATTTGACTCCTATCGCAAATGGGGCGACTGCAACGACAGCTATAACGACTTCATACCAGACACTTCAGAGTCTCTCGACGAAACAAGCGCTAGAGCCTGTCCCATTAGTGCAGATGCCTGATTCGGAAAGCCGGTCATCCAAATTGGCATTGAAAGTGAAACAAGCTCAGGCTAAATCGCTATCGCACTCGAGCGCGACTGATGACGAGGGCCCACCTCCATCTACACCCCCTTTCTTCTTGCCAAGTCCTACTCGCTCCCGTGCGTTGCCCTCGGCCTTCGCTTCCTTACTTCTCGATGATCCTCTGACCAACACCGAAGTCAAGGACAAGGACAGTAAATCACCCAAGTATGGAAGAGAAGAGCTGCATCTCGTTGACATGTACCAGGCATCACTCTTTCGAAGCAAATCTACTCTTAGTCACAAACTAGACGGGCACCGGCGGAGCCGGGCAGATCCACCCACTTCCCCTGACCTGAGCGTTCGGTCTGCTTCCTTCGCATTTGATGTTCCTAGTCCTGATGACATTGTATTCAACGCTCGTCGCGGAACCTCCCTGTCGCAGCGGCGGTGACGCACTGGTTTACAGAAACACAATTCTTCCTTTCAATATTTATTCATCTCTATTCGTTCTGATGGTGTTGTTGGATGTACTCTTATTATTGCTGTTGTTGTTTCAATGAAATATTTTGTGCTAATCTGTTTCCCATGTTCCTCACTCCAGCCGCAAAGGAGCGCGATAAGGCTCAGAAAGCTGCTACTCAGAAGAAGGCGTCGTGGACACCATCCACATCGGGTTATAACACCCCAACGACCCTTGTTGGAACCCCCGCTAAATCTTCGAAGAAGGCTGGTGCCTGTTCTCGATCATCTGTGAAGTCGGGGGCGGACACGCCTATCAGGACGAACAGCTGGGGTTTGGATCATCAAATGTTGCTTGATCTTTCAGCAGCAAATTTACAGCCTCAGGAAGAAAATTCTCCTGGAGTGGACGAGAATGTCCCTAAAATAACATTGGAAAGGGAGAGGCTGTTAGAAGAAGTGAGAAGAGAGCTTCGATTGGCCGACCAGGATGCAAAGAAAGGTATTAGTTTGGTTGTTATCGGTGAGTGCCGGGAAATGACTTGATGCTCGCAAATCTGATCACTCACCAAGGGCACGTTGACGCTGGCAAATCAACATTGATGGGTCGATTACTATACGAGCTCGGGCGTGTCAATGAAAAGTCACGCCATGCAAACGAGAGGGAGAGCAATAGGGCTGGGAAAAGTAGTTTTAGCTGGGCTTGGGAACTTGATGGGACAAAGGAAGAACGAGAACGGTCCGTCTTCATTGGTATTTGGTGCCGATCGATTGAACACTCTCCAAAGGGGAATTACCATGGACATTGCGATGCAATCCCTTTCGACTCCGCACCGACAGATAACGATTCTAGACGCACCTGGTCACAAAGATTTTATCCCAAACATGATATCAGGGGCATCTCAAGCCGACTGCGCACTCCTCGTTGTCGATGCTACGACGGGAGAGTTCGAGGCAGGTTTCGAGCGTGGCGGACAGACTCGCGAGCATCTGGTCCTTGTGCGAAGCCTTGGGGTGTCACAAGTGGTGGTCGCAGTGAACAAGCTGGATCAAGTCCGTTTTTCACGGAATTTGAGCTGTCAATCTTGGATGCTCACTGGTGAATATCATCCTAGGTCAATTGGGAACGGACTAGATATGAGGAAGTGTGCGACCATTTGAAGACATTCTTTGGTCAATCCGGATTTCAGGTTTCAAAAACGGCTTTCGTACCGGTGGGCGCGATGCTTGGTGTGAATCTTGTTCAGAGAAAGGTTCCTGAAGGATCTATATTGTCACAATGGTATAAGGGACCAACCTTGGTAGACCTTTTAGGTGCGATTGACCAACTTTGCTGAGGCACTTCTTTGACCTTGCAACGGGTTTTCTTTTTTTTTTTTTAAAAAAAAAGATAAACTGGAACCCCCAGTGAGG
>JBBPKM010000544.1:0-13738 GCA_038089255.1 Austroboletus rostrupii
ATTCCCCCTCGCCTTCCAAAAACGGTAGGTGGCAGTGACAGGGGCCTGCCATGCCCAAAAAGAATCGGTCGCGCAAAGGTCGCGCATGTGACCGGCGACCCCAAAACGGTAAGTGGCGATGACAGGGGCCCACCTTCCGAAAAAAATCGGTCGCTCATGTGACCTGCGACCTATCGACCAAAGCTGAGTCAGCATAGGTCACCCCTTGCCATGACGGTGCTGCCGATACTAGTCCTTGGTACCCAGATCACGTGTAAGGTTTACCGGATCGGCCCGACCGATCCGTCGAAACCTCCTTTTCCCTCACGGTAGCTACTTGGCTCAAAATTTAGCGATCGATGATGGTCACATTCACGACTCAAGCGCTCCCTCCCCATTTCGATTCTGGCGTTTTTAGGTCCTTTCGTGCCTTGTTTTGGAGTGTAAATCACTTGATGTCTCGCACTCAGCATACGAAGGATTACATCAACACAGCCACCATATTGTCTACTAGCATCTCTTCTTGGTTCTAAGCACCGGAAGCTCATCCTCAGCTGGAGTGGTCTCTCTTGTCCTCTTATTTCCGCTGTTTGGCGTTGCTGTTAGAGTAGACACAGGTGTGGCTGCCATGTATGTAGCAGGGGATGCTGGAGAACCGGAAGAGGAGAAAGCCTTTAGATCAGAGGTAAAAAGAACCTGCAATGGATGAGTTTCACATATTGAACGAGTGCAGACTACGCACAGTGTGGGCCCATCCAGCGTATTCACCCCACGTGCCGGTAAGCTTTCCACTAATCTCATCGTAAAGTTTTGGGGTCATGGAACCTTTTTTTGAGCCCCCAAGAGAACGGAACCCATAATATTTTGTTGCAATCTGATAGACGTGGGTGTCCACAGGGATGACTCCTCTCTGGTTGTGGAAATTAGCATCGATGGGACAGTCAAATTCCAGGGCTACCTTGTTCAAGCTCATAAGTAAGATGCAGTCAGCAACTTTTCGACCCACTCCAACAAATTTGAGCAACTCTTCTCTTGCTCTCGGGGTATCCATGTCCCTCAGGGTCATAAGCCATTCCTCTGCGGCAGAAAGTTGGCTTGAATCCACTATGTCGGCACCATGTTCGTCGATTAGCATTTGTGCCGTTCGTTGAATGAAATCTGCACGATATCCAAAACCGAGTGACCGCAGTTTTGCCGTAACCTCCGGGGAGGCAAGGGTACTCGGAGGTGGGAAGGGATGGTAAGCCGCACTTTGGGTCGTACCGTCCGAATTAGGAACTGGAGGTTCGAGAGAGAGGAGAGGCGGAGAGTAGTGTCTGCAAAGGGCATTTACCATCTTTGTTATGCGTGCAATATTGTTGTTCGACGAGCAGATGAATCTACACACGATCGTGTCGAACCTCGAGACCATGTCTTGTGTTCACTTACGAGACGAGGTTCTCCCAAGGATCCTGTCGCAGCATGCGGACGCCAAGGAAACGTGACTGGATGTTGCGAAAGACGGGGTCTCGTTCGCTCCATTCGTCATATAACTTGACGAGGTCGACATCCAACTGAAAGTAGTCCTTGAGCCAATTCAGGGTTTCCTGCTCGCGGGCAGCTGCCTGCGCCTGGTCAACAGAATCTTGGGGGAAGACGGAGCGGTAGAAAAGAGCTTCGGGAGACTGTCTGAGACAGACGACGCGGTCCCGGAGGCAAAACCGGTGCTCGTACGCTGATGAACCAGAGGAAATTGGGTAACTTGTCCAACGGAATGACTGGCCGCACTTCAGGACGGTGAACAGGGACAGCTGAGCTGAATGTAGAGGAAGACAACGAAACCCGGTTGGTGGAGTAGTCATGGACAAGATCCAAGTTGTATTCGGCTGTTTTACTCCACATCGTTAATGGCGACGTTCACTTCACCACCGCCCAGGAGAACCCACAGATATGCGACACCGCGCCCGTCGTCACCTCGACCACGCAGGCTCGTCGGTGCTCACCGCAATCCACCCGCGCCCGCTACCCCTCCGCGCTCGGTGGCAGAATCTGGAATGGAGCTCGACGACGCACCGACACCTGGGCCAGAGAGGCCACAGGGCCAAAAAGACACGATATTCGCAAAAACGGAGGAGCTGACAGCTGGCTTGCACGGCGCACTGCCAGTGGAAGTCAAACAAGCCCTCCGGTCAGCAGGTGCGCGCCTACAGCACTGACCAGCCCTTCTGTTAGCTCATTCACTGCGCACAGATTTTCTCGTCGAGTCGTATGTGGGATGCATAGATGTCACTTCGGGATACACGCTCGTTGCGTCTGCAAAAACTTGCTTCGTCTGGTCGCACGCGGCGCTCAAGCCTTCTTCCCCAAGTCCCACATGCTACATCCTTCCGTGTCCCTATCCTTCTAGCAGCCCAGGTGTCGCGTCTCTTGCTCCGCACAACGTCGTTATTCCTTCGCGTTCGCGTTCTATTGAGCCAGGGCTCGTCCTCATCTCTCCTACCGGAGCGACGCGTTTTTGGCCATCCATCTCGTCTGGTCTTTCAGGGGGAAGTGCTTTTGAGGCGTTGGATTTCCCTCTCGAAGCCGCAGAGTATGTTTCATGTGTCGCTCGAATTGATCTAGGAAATTTAGGTGGGGGATCTGCAGCTTCGCATGCGTATTTAGCTGCCACATCAACTGGGAGGGTCTTTCGGCTAGGGATCTTCTCTCAAGGCGGGAAACATTCCCTTAACTTGCGGCTTTTTGCCGCTCCAACATCATCATCTTCACTGTCTCTTACCCGCCTCCTAGGATGGTCAACACCGTCCCCTACAACTCGGCTGGAGCCAGGAAACATTATTGCTCTTGCATCATATGGAAACGACCTATTTGTTTTGGTTGAAACAAGAATTCAAAAATGGGCATTGGGAACGGAGCAACTGAGAGGTGAAGCAGATGTGGCAGAGGTCGTCCGAGAGGCAATTGGCGGGGGTGTAGAGGATCTTGAAGGTATTGATCTTGCCGTCGAGAGGTGAGTAAATCAATGGTTAGTAATCAATTTTCGTTAATTTTAGTATGATAAGTCCAACTACGCTCGTACTTTTGGTTTCCTATGCGTCTGTGGGCGCAGAGGAAGATCCTGGTGCAATGGTTATCGACCAATTTGGCTTTGGACCCCGTAGGGTATATGTTATCCTCCGCCTAGTGGCACACGGTGATTCGTGGGGTGTGGATGGTGTCACTCTGGTCCCCTATGTTGCTGTGAGTGTTTCTTGTATATTTGATTTTCGATCCAGACTTGCTCATTCGTTGTTCTTTTCTTTAAACATGTCTCAGAATGCTTCTTCTCCGCCTGCGCACCCACAGTTAACACTCCTGTTTGAAGGAGCAATAATTGTAACATTATTTGGCGATGTAGCGATTTTTTGTGCACGGGGTACGCACATGCTTCAATTTGCCATTCCTGATTGACTATCTTACCGCTTACCTGCGCAGATACACCTTACCGAGATCATCTTGTTCTCAAGTCACCGACCAACCGATTCTTCGGGTTATCCGCACTTCCACCTGTTATTGCTCTTGAACAAGCAGATTTACGAAGTAGCATGGACGTTGGCGGTGTCGAGGAGGGAACTGAGGCTGGGGTCTTGATGGTGATTGGCGATTCAATGCTGAAGGTGTCGTTGGACGTGCATAAAGTGCAAAGGTTCAAACCTGAGTATGTTGCACTTCTTTCCCTCGACTTCCATGTCATGGTTTCTTTTGTTAATATGCTATGAACAGGTCCCTCCCCAATTTACTCAGAGCCACCCTGAAACAAGCCATTTTATATTCGCCTAACCCTGCAAATCCTTTACAGTTCATTCTTCCTCCTTCGCCGGTGCTCGATGGAGAAGCACTTATGCGCGCCGCAGAGGGTATTAGTACTGCAGTAGTGATTAGTGGTGAGCCGGTTTTTCCTTCTAAAAACGCTCAACCTCATTGAATGACCGCTGCATCACTTCAGATGCCGAAATCGTTCGGCCCAATCACGATCTCACATACCAACTGACTGCGCGGAAGGAACGGTTGAGCTGGCTCATCAAGTTTATTAACGACAATGGTGCTCTGGGAAAGGTTGGCGTGTTGTCGTTTAACTTTATTACAGATTGATCACGCAATTTCTCTAGATGTCTCAAAGGAGCCGTCAACGCCTGGCGACGGACGCCGAGACACTTTACGCGTGTCACCAGCTTTGGATCAGATTGAACGAACACATCGAGTGAGTTGAATAAAGTATATATGTGATGATTCCCGTTCTGACATTGTTCACACAGCGCTGGAGCCATTCATTCTCTCATCACAGACGCTATCCATGCATTTACTGTCACTCATGCATCGCCCTCCTTGACCAATCCTACAGCTTCAGCAATGCCTGAGTCGAGCCCCACGCAAGACGTCACGCGAGACTTCTTCAAGCATCGTGTGCTTGATGTGGGAAACTTATTGGTGTTTATGGTGGACTATTTGGATCAACTTGAAGGGAGTGGGTATGGGGGTGCGGGAGCTCTCAAGGAGCTCGGCGGGGCCGTCGTAGTAAGTCGTATTTTTGTCTCTACAATGTGTCTGACAAGCCTCTTTGGGTAGGCAACCCTCCAAGCTGCACTTTCTTACCGCGCATATAATCTTGGCGTTTACGGTATCGAGCTTCCAATGATCAAACCATGGACAAGCAGACCCGCTGTCATTGATGCAATGCTGAAACTTGTCGATTCTGTGACAAAGGTAGCGACAATTGCTGGGGGGATCAGTGCTGGTAAGGACGTCGTCGACATGCTGCCGGAATTGGCCACGCTGTTGTTTGCATGTATGCAAGAGAGACTAGATTGGCTTGCAAGGCAGGTGTCTAGCTTTGGTCACGTACTTTGTTAAATTTGGATCCCAGTCCAATGGCAGCCGACGATCCAAACTCGCAGAATGACAGAAAGGAGCTAGAAGACAAATTTGCGCAGCTAAGGCCTGAGGTACTCGAGACACTACGTACTAGCATTCCTAATACTGTATTTAATTTAGTTGCTCACTGCACCCCCCCTTTAGGTGTGACTTCACATCTCCAGCAAGCCCTTGCACTCGCAACTACATACACGGATTTTCCATGCCTCGCCTCTCTTCTCCTCCGCCCGGCGCCTTACCCTCCTTCTTCCAATCCTCAGGCACCCCTCATTCAAGACTATCTTTCCAGATACGGCGATGCATTTGGTAGCGAGGTCGTGCGATGGTGTATAGAACATGGCGAGGCCCGCACCGTCTTTGCAGAAGAAAGTGTATGGGGCCCCACTATGGACAAGCTCTTCACCAAGGATGCAAAGGGCAAGGGGAGAGAGGACGAAGAGTACTTGGCGAGGTCAGAGTATAACGCTATCGCCTGGGTCAACGATATGGGAAGGGACAGGTTTGGTGACGCAAGCGGGAGGCTGTTGGAAGAGGCAGCGGGAGCGAGTGACCTCGGTGTGAAACATGTACGTCTCTGAGCTTCTACATCCATCTCACAGGCATATCAACTATTTTTCTGGATGTCTCTAGTTTATACTCTCCCTTGGAAAACTGTCCCAGCTTGCAGACTTGCAAGAAGGTGGAACGTTGGACGAAGCAAAGCTGGATGGTATAGTGCTGACCTTCTTTGGGTCATCGTACTTCGAGTTTAACGTTCGTGGCTCCAGCATTTCACAATGGTCTGGACTTTGTTGCCGTGCAGGAAAAATTGCTCGCAGATTTCCGAAGCATAGTGAACACCATGCGCGGAAAACAACAGAACAGTCTAGATGCGCAGGTTGACGCTGTTCTGTTTGCGAAAGCGATGAAGCTCAAGGAAAGTGAACGAAAGGGCCTTGTTGTGGTACGTGTTTGAGTCCAACATGGCTTGAATAGTATTCACCCGGCGGGTTCACGTGAACAGGTACTCAAAAGTCTCGTGAGGGACATCTTGCAGGGCAAGGTGCTGAACGTGGAAGGTGTGGTAGATGTGCTCACGTTGAAAGACAACGTAGGCAGCATAGATGATTATGCAACCGCACTGCATCTACTTGCGAGGGACAAGGTCCATTTCTTGGGTCCACTCTGCGGGGCAATGCTGAATTAGTTTTGCAGGCCACGCCAGATGTACGACGAAAATCGGCATTCAGAAGAGTTTGGTGTCGAGTGTACTACCACGACGAGTATGTTCTCTTGTTTTGTCTGTATCTACTTACGTTTATATTCTTACTTTGTAGCTGGGATGTCATCCGACAAACGGCCAATATCACCGATGCTCAATTGAAGGCGCGCTTCTGTGCAACGGCATTGTACCACACCCTCGTTCTTATTTTACCGACCGTGGCCTCCGCCTCCTCGAACGAACCGTTACCAGACGGATTTGACCTCGATCCTTCGCAGTGTTTACCAGTCCCTTTGATGCCAGAGACGTCGTCACGATTCCCAGGTATGCCGACGGAGATGGTGGGGGACTTGGCAAGGGATTTTAGAGATGAGAGCTCAACGGTTGAAAAATTGAAGCTGGAAGACGTCTACTTCCGAGTGAGGGAGTTGGCTATGGAGGAATTGGGGCGGTAGTGCAACTCGTCGGTGGAAATATATAAGACACCCCTTTAGACTACAGGACCCTCATATAAAGCGTTGTCTGAAGCGGTGGTACTCTACACGGGCAGCTAGAAGGATGGTGTCCCAATTACGCTTTCTCCACTCGGCCGAGTATTCGTCCTGTCTCGTTCTTTCCTGCATAACCCATTTCTTGTAAAAGACCGAGAGAGCGCCTTCAACCATGTCTGGCGACGCAGATTCGGGAAGCGACGTCAAGACAGACTGCCTGGCATCCTCGAAACGACTGTTGCTCTGGCGTTGCCGTGAACGAGGGCAAAGACACGTGGGACGATACAAACGTACGTCTGTCCAATACTCGTGGTTGAACGTGTCAAGCTGTTCCCGGGCGAGCTTGAACTGCAGCTCGAGCGCGTGGTCCTGCGGGGCGTCTGAATCGGCAAACTCGTTGAGGGAGTAGGGGTGGTTGACGGCCTGGGAATGGGGCGCTGCGGGGGCGGGCGTGTCGGTGTAGATGATGGGGCGGAGGTTGGAGACGGGGTCGTTGGGTCCGACTAGGTGACGACGCGCACAGGAGACGTGCAGCGAGCGGGCGCGGTGGAGCGCCTTGTACATCGTTGTGACGCTGACACATTCGCTATCTGCGGTCACGGCGCAGTACCTCGACAACCACACAACCACTTCTCCTGCCTGCCATGCGACGACCCCTCCCGTTTTCCTTGCACGCCATCGCGCTCTATGTCATGGCGCGGGGCTGGCTCGGCCTCTCCGGGGTGCACGCGGACCTCGACAAATGGATGCAAGAGCAAAAGGGCGGATATCTCCAGTTTCTGACGAATCAAGGGTGTGTCCAACCAGTTTGCAGAGCTTCGTCGTCCAATGTCAGATCACAGGCTACTCATCGCATGGGCATACATGGCGATCAGTTTGTTTATTGACATGTTCCCGTCTGTAACGAGTGAGCGTTTGCCATGTATACACGAGTCTACGAACTAGCTGACGCGTGTACCAGTTGTTCGTTACCTCAAGAGGGGGCTCTTGATGATATCGATGCCAGTGAGAACAACACCAGGCAACCTTACTCACGGCGAGCTGAACTTGCTTCCTTCAATGCACTGCAGCTAGCATTCGTCATCTCGACCATCTATTGGACCCTCGTCTTCTTCCTCCCGCACCTCATCATGCGCTCTGACCCAGGAGCTGGCGTGGCCGCCAAAGTCTTGCGTCTCCCACTTGCGGTCGATCTTGCATTGCACGTGTTTCCTCTATTTGCACTCTTGATCGACTTTTTCGTCTTTGAACCCAAGTTTACCAAAAGAGCAATTGGGACTGCACCGCTCGTCGTCATCGCTTTTGCCATCTGGTATGGTTCCTTCGTAGAATACTGTGCTACATTCAATGGATTCTGTGAGTGTTTCTGCTGCCTCCCGGAAGCATTTGTGCTCACTCTAACCTTGTCTAGTCCCGTACCCATTCCTGACACACAGTCCACTCGTGATTCGGCTCTTGATTTATACCACCGTTGCTGGGATAGCCCTGGGCTGCCTGAACGTGTTTAATTCATTGCACGCTTGACCGACTATCCCATCGTTCTATTGATATCTCTTCGTGCACTGTATTTAGACTATGCATGTTAGACTATTTGGATAAACAATTTTTTCATCTTCCTTGAACGGTTATGTATGTATAAGCCTTCCTAAAAAATGTTTATCCCACGGCTGTAGCATCCGCTCCCGTTCCCTTCCGCACCCGTTCCCTCTTCAGTAACTTACCTTCTCACACTTTCCCCTGTATTCCACCTAGTCACGCTCACAACCCCTATCTACTGGACGCTGTCCTTCCTCTCTTAAACCTTGTGCATTTATCACGCTTTGTCTCCGGTGACCACCGCGAATGGTTCCAGCGGCTGAGCGTCGACACAATTTCTTCGTTAACTTGTCTTTGGCGGCCATGCAAAATAGTTAGGTGGTCTCAGTGGTAGCCGACGGTTAGGACCTGTCAGACCCATTAACCAAATTACTGATCAGTGAATTCGGAACACTTTCTAAGTTACACAACGTACAAGGCGCTAAGTGCATAGCTTCAACATCGTACAGTGATTTTATCCCGTCGTACAGCTATCTCTTCTCTCTAAGTTATGGTCCCATCACACTCCTGTTTTTTAGCCCTGCGTTGTCGACGTACCAGTATGAGTTGCATCAACAACAACAATGAACATCCGGTAAGGGCGATGAGCTAAAGAAAATGCATCAGTACATTGTTCTGCAACTGAATGGACGAGTTCTAACCCCACTGAAGAGCGAAGGTTGCCACCACTTGTACTCTGAGGTGAGCAATGCACCCGAGATGGGTCCACCTTTCAGTGGATAATCAAATGACGGTATCAGATGATTTTGTGAGAACGTACCAACAAGAGCGCCAATTCCAGATATCATAATCCCAATTCCCATACGCGCGCTGATTAGGTATATATAAGTTTTAGGCGAAAAAGCTAAACGTGGAGTAACTAACCCAAGTTCCGAGAGATCGTTGGTGAGGAGGGCCATGAGAGGCGAAATTAATGCGATATCTGAGATTAGTCTGCTCAACAATTCGACCATATAAAACGTGGAAAGTGAACTGACAGACACCGGAAAAGTAGCCATAGATTGTCCCGAGCATCACGACACTCGGGATGTTGTCGAGACCAATCATACCGAGAATGATAATGCCACATACTCCGGTCGATATGATCATGAACATAGGCACGCCAATGTGAGGTGCGATGAAGCCGTTGGATAACCGGCCTATCAGGTTTCCCCCGTTCAAGAGTGCTAACTGGACAAGCAATGTTAGATACTAATGTGCACGGAAGGGTAACAAGTCGGTCACTTACAGAATAGAATGAAAAAGTTTGAGAATTATTGTGTTGCACAGCATCTAATTGCAAGTAAAAGACAGGGAAATAGAATCCAATATTGAAAAGGGACAATCTAACATATTGGATGGATCATCTGTCAAGAACGATCGCTGTGAGGAAATGCTCACCCCAAAACCATGAAACAAAAAGGCACGTCACGGATGATACCCTTTCCAACCAACAGGTAGCTTGCGGATTGTTTAGGAGGCTCCAACCGTGTCCTTATAAGGAGACAGGCAACAAGGAGTATGATACTGACGAAACCAGCGCTTATTCGAACACCGTTTGCAAAGCCTGCGCTTCGATTGAATAAATTATTCAGCATGATGGGGTGTACGATCGACCCAAGTGGTGATCCGGCAGCGGCAAGACTCATTGCGAGCGTACGACGTCGAGAGAAATAGTGAGATACCACTGCCATAGTTGGTACGTAAATAAGCCCCTGGGCAATTCCGAGACCTATCCCCTGGGCAAGAAATATCTGTTATTGAAGTTAGTGCCAGAACACTGGGTACGATATTTGTACAACACAAGACCTGATAATATTGTCCGGGTCGGGCGAGCGAAAGCATAAACATGGTGAAAGACTGTAGTAACGATCCTCCGATTAATAGGTGGTAACTAGTAAGTATGATCAGTATTAGGCATTTAATAAAAGGTGGGACTTACAAATAACCTCGGTCATAGAGTATGCCTGAAACAAGACCGACGGTGGTAACCACAAATGCATTGGTGCTCCCTATCCAACTGTCGAGCAGATCGTTCGCGCACATTCAAGCCTGCAGAGGAAACTCACGATATATCGGATGATGATGCATTTGTGAGGTAGTGTAGGGTGTAGAAATCTGCAATCGTTATCAATGCAACCCCCACCTTCAGAAAAGCACAAAAGAACACATACCCTGATAAACTCCAAACGATGAGGTATACCTTTCTTCGTGTGAATATGGGATATTTACTTGTCAAAATGTTACACACCCGAAACAGCAGAACTGGACCAACGCCCTAATGTCATGGATGTTAAGCTGAAGACATTCGGGGTTTGGAGAAAGGCCACTTACGCGCCAATGACGGTACACCAGGCTGCAGTACCACCTTCCGGGAACAGAGAAGTCTCAGTTCCGAAATCCTCTGGAAGGTCCTCCTTCGCATCTGAGAGAGAACAGGGTGAACCAACACTCGAGGGCATTCTATGTGCTAAGAGATGACGCGACGCGAAGTGTATCCGCCACTGGAGTAGGCTTAAAAATTCCCGCACGTACCCAAACCCTGGAAGCGATGGGAAGGGACCGAATGGCGGCGCACACATACATACGAAGTTAAATCACGACGCAGATAAAACGTGACAATGACAAAGCCCGCATCAGCGGCTTTCTTTCGGATCGGGGGTATTCCTGCCAGAATCAGCCAATGTGAGCCTCTACTGCTGCCCAGCCGCGGAGAAAGAGCTACCTTGATATAACGTATTTCGGGACCGGTAGCCACCACGCCATCATGGAAGCGTCTCAGAAAAATATACCACAACTAACTAGTAGGTCGCTAGTACTGCTGGCAAGGTGACGCGGTGCCTCACTAGTAGAGTCTCCGAGGGTCTGGAAAGTACAAAGCAGAATTCAGTGTTTTCACAACCAGAAGAAGATAGAATTTTTGATGTCTCAGAGAGGCGTGGTATGTCATCCTGTGAAGGTATTTTACGATAAAGATAATGAGGAAGGATGACAATTATAGTAAACAGTGTGTGGACGGGATCACTCGGGTGTGAACGAGTATAGACAAAAAAGGAATAGTGTGGAAACATTTAGTGAGGTCGGCGGCGGTAGGTACGTACTATTTATTACTCACTAACTTACTATGACCTCGTCAGTAAAGGTGCCACACCCTGCCAGTGTACCGTATGCTATCTGGAATAGAATTATTACTATCGGGTCATACGAACGATCAGATGGTACCAAGCACCTCGTGACGCGCGCATGTCGATCACTTAGTAACGGTCACGTGCCAAGGTTGTTCAAGTCCACAAGACGTAGATTAGTACTGGTTCTAGTACGTGCCTCACCTTTATTTGCCCTTTTGAACGACTTTTTGTCGTGCCCCAACGCAAGTCTTATAACATAATTGAAGGTTCCAAAGAGCGGCTGCCCACAAGACTGGCCTGCGAGTCACATCACCTTTCACGATTTGTCAACGGGTTTCGTGAGTGTTCCATTCTGGGAATTCATTATCCGCAGTCACGGGTCTTGGTATCTGTCGAGAGTGCTACGTTTTCGTTGGCAAGGTAATGTTCAATCCTATACGGCTACATGATCTTGATAGCCCGTAATGGTTCCGTCTCCCGATTCCCAATGCATGTCGGATCATCTATGATTATTCTTCCCTTCTTCGGACGCAGTCACATCATGCACTTGCATTTCAGTCAAGCCTCGCCGACGTGCCAATGCGAGCTGCATCATCAACAACAAACACCCGGTAAGAGCGATCAACTGTGGAAGGCGTGTTTGTATGTCCGCCCAGTCTCAGTCGACCGTATTCCGCTGCATAATAAGGGTCGTATCGTAAGGTGAGTAAAACTACTGAGATAGTCATTTTTTAAATCCAACTGGATGGTCAGGCGATGATACGAGATATTTTGGGGGCAAGAACACGTTAATGAGACTGCCGATGCTGGTAGTGTATTTCCGATGCCTTATGCGAGCACCGCTTGCCGATAGCATGGGCTCCTTTGACTGAAATAGTTGGACAATAGGGAACAGGGAATCCGAGTTGTGAGATATAGTTCATAAAGAAGGTCATGAGGGGCGACAGCAGTGAAACATCTATCAGGTGACACTGATATTATTAGCAAATACCAGAAATATAGCCATAACCTGTCCCGAGTATTACGACGTTTGGAGCACCGCTTAGTTATAAATGTCGTACGTGCAGATTGATATGATCACGAACATGAAAGTCCAATTGTGTAAAAACCTGGTGTGGAACTTTTCTCGGACTGTGGAATTTTTTTCGGATAGTGCACAACTTTTTTTTCAGATAGCACACAATTTTCATCAATAGCCTGTGTTTTGAAAGTCACATCAACACTTCCCAGAAGTTCGCGGAAACACGAAAAAAAGTTGTGATCGGGGAATGCCGGCAAGGATCCCAGAACCAAGTGAAGTAGTTAAGCTAATCAATACATTCTTGTACTTCCTGCATCCAACATATCATCTCCAACACCAGAGGAAAATTGCAAACAAGGTAAATTTTCTGTTTCTTTGTTTGTCTACTTTAAGGTAAAGAAGCAAAGTGGGAAGGGAAAGTCTTTAATGAAGAAAGAAAAGTTGACAAAAACAAAGAAAGTTTTTTTTGCCTTTCACTCCAATGCTGCCAACCACATTGAACTTCTGCAAAGCAAACTTGCCAAGCATGGTCTTGACACCTACATAGCTACCTCAAGGAAACATTTTTCATTCAAGTACTTTCTTTCAAAGGCAAAAAAATGTATGTGTTTATTATTACTTCTTATAGCTATAACTAATATTATTTAGGCAATATGCAACTTCAAATGCAATTGGTATTTGTTACGGTATGAGAAAAGAGCCTAAAAGGTGATATTTATGAAGATCAAAAGAGAAGTGGCCTTGATGGCTTTATTTTTCATTTTTACAACTTGTCTTGCCTGGTTGCAAGATCTTATTTTATCTAATCTTATCAAGTTGGTGCTTATCCAATCTCTTATCTATTGATTTTATTTTATCAGGGGATCTTATCTTATTATAGATCCAAAGATCTTATCTTATCTCCCCTGGATATTTTATCAAGGATCACTGGCATGATCACATGATTAGGAAAGACCTTGAATCCTATTTATGCAAGTTACATCAGTTATAGGATAGCTGTTCCTCAAAGAATCTAGACTTGCCTGACCAATTCTTTATGGCATGGCTATGCCTATCTTATAACCTATTTATTCTCTAGAGTCACACCAAGATCCAGAATCTTGTTCCCTAACTCAGGGTCCTTATCTATGAATCACAAGAACACATTTCCCTTATCTATGACTTACAAGGAGTCACTCTTATCTATGCCTCATGGTTGCAGCATGCTGCCACATTATGCAGGTTTTTTCATGGTATTTATTATGGAAGCACAGGCCTTCTCTCCTATTGTAAGGCTGTACATGAAGAACATGCACCAGCAGCATGGATTAGGAGCTCTATTCCTATTTATCTCAAGATCTGCCATACCAGCATTGTCAGAAATTTGGAAAATACAGTTTAATGTATTGCAAGTTATTATAATGCCAAAATAGATTATTATCCTTACATTATCATTGAAATAGAAGTGATCAGA
>JBBPKM010000545.1:0-13730 GCA_038089255.1 Austroboletus rostrupii
AAATGCGCTTGGGCTTGGTGGATTTGGGTGCTAGTTTGCACTAGCAGGGCTCATAACCTGTTAAAAGGCTAGATAAAAGGGCAGTGAATGCCCACTCAGTCGCTGCCCAGGAGTGTGGAAGATGACTGATTATTTACCTAGATAAAAGGGCAGTGAATGCCCACTATAGTACTTTTAGCTAAACATAATAAAGTAAAGTAAATAAAGTGAAACTCACCTCAGTCGCTGCCCAGGAGTGTGAAAGACGACTGAGGGAAGAAAAAGACACAATGTCCCACCTATATATAAGGGGCAAAGAAGCTATTGCATCATCTTTGCTAACTCTGACATGGAGATGCCGAGAGTAAAGGTTAAAGGCAAGGAGTTAATGTAACCGTAAAGGATGAAAAGAGGAGCAAATGAAAACATGAGCTTAAACTAACTAAAAACGTTCTAAGTGATGTAACCAGCAAAATACCTGTGCAATGCCTGACATCTCTGGCCCGAGATATGTGAGGAGGAGCTCAGAGATGGTCGGAGTTTTAAGGGAATTTGACATATATAGCCTTCAAGGCTATAACTAAGAGGCAATTATATATATATGGCTAGATCTTGAGATAAATACAAATAGAATCCTTGATTTATATTGCTACTGCATATACTTTATATACAGCTTTGCAATAAAAGAGAAGGCCTATGCTTCTGTAAATAAATATTATAAAACTTTCTTAAAGATGTAGCAGTGTACTATTATTATAAAGCATAGATAAGAATAAGTTCTTGTAACTCATAAATAGGGGCCTTAAGTTAGAGATCCAAATTCTGAATTTTAATATAACTCATGAGACTAAATAGAGCATAAGGCAGGCATCATCATGTGATAAAGAATAATTAGGCAAAGCCTAAATCTCTTGAAAACAACTATCCTATAACTAATATGACTTGATAGATAGTGTTCGAAGCTTGTCTTTAAGTATAATTATGCCAGTGATCAAAAATCTTGATAAAATAAATAGAGGAGATAGTAAGATAAGAATAGATAATATAATTAGGCAAGACAAATTGAAAAATTGAAAAATAAGGCCATAAAGGCCACTTCTTGCTTATGTCATCATAGCTGACTCTTAATTGCATAAATATCACCTTTCAGGCTCTATATCTTTGTACCATAAAGCAATCTAGCCTTCTTTTGTATTATAGGGCAGCAACTATGGTAATACATCCAGATACTGCCTAGTTGCTCGATACAAAAAGAAACAGTACATCCTGCATGATGTTCAAAAAAAATAATGTAAATAATGTAGCATATTATGTGTGCTGGAGATATATATACAAACCTTACTAATTACTCTGCCAAACTCGAGTGTAATTTGTATAAAACTGGGAATGAAGGCATGCATTTACCAAGGTTTGGTATCAAGAGGATTGTGTGCAACATGAGGCTTTGAGGTTGCAAATTCACCATGTTGACATACAAATAAATAAATACATTTACAATACTTAACTCAGGCAATATCATATTACATAATTAACGAGGGCGGATGTAACCGGAAGCATGGCCCAGTAAGTTTCTTATCCGCGCATAAGCCCGCGGTATATTCCCTGATCCGTTCTTTATTTCCGACACTCATGTCTTCGTCGTTTTTGTTGCGCTCTGCGCTTCCAAGAACATTTGCTTCCACTACCGGTCGCAATGTTATCCGTTCAAGGCTACTAGGTACGCTTTTGGTTGTTGTCGACATGGTTTATTGCTTATGTATGATCCAGTGAGACGTGTCTCGACGACCCAGTACGTTCCTGGGGGACGTGAGTCTGAAATTGACTCTTCAACATCATGTGCTCAAGCATATACGTTTGGCAGCAATCTACAGGGGAACTGTCAACGACCCTACAACTTTCCCCCCTCCCTCAAAGACCCACGGCGCCTACCACTGGGCATTCGAGCGGCTTTTATCGGCAGCCCTCCTTCCCATGACTGCAGCAGCATTCGCAACGTCCGGAACCGCATACCCTGTCCTTGACGGTCTTTTGGGTGTCTCACTCGTGATGCACAGTCACATTGGGGTACGTCTACCTATATCTGGTTTGCTTTCTTATCTCCCTAATGCGACAATATGTAGTTTGACACCATCCTCGTCGACTATCTGCATAAGCGCAAGTTCCCTATTCTCGGGCCTTTGATATCCTGGACACTCAGAGCAACGACCGTCGGCGTTCTCGTCGGCGTTTACCAGTTCAACACGAATGACATTGGTGGGTTTACCGTTTTCATACCGTGTGACTTGCTATAAGCAATATCCCACACTAGGTTTAACCGAGTTGATTGCTAAGGTTTGGGTAGCATAGATCGTAGGTCCCTTTGCCAGTGTGGTTTGGACGTCTACTTTAACTCCAGGTATAAGGCTATATAGCAACGCACCGAAAGTCCAACGTTCTTTCTTAAGCGGACCTCTGTGCCTCTGACAAGGATTCTGCTAAGTTCAGTGGTGGTTCGCATCATTTGTAAAACTAAATACAAAGTGTAAATCATCAAAATGAACGATTGGCTTGCATCGAAGGAACAAACCTCGACGGGGTTGCAGGCCCGATCGTCAGCTCTTCGCTTCCGATCCACCAAGGTTTTATCGTCTAACAACTAGAAGTGCTCAAGTGTCACCGTCATGACCTTACCATGAGTGGTATTTTGGTCCAAGGGTCATCCACGGCGCTGTTCGCAATGCCTCTAGCGAAATCCATGTATCCGACATCATGTGTGCGCGCCTGGATTCACGTGCTATGGAGAGCGCCCGACAACGTAGATGTCGCTCCCTTCCTCGTCTATTCGTTGCTCCATGATAGACATCACATGATGCGGCGCCACGTATTTTTAAGAGCCTGTGGTGTGGCTATTAATATAGGTAATGCATCATTGACCAGGAGGCATGACAGCGTGGCTAAGTGGAAGCCTCCGCTGGGAGTTCGCAGGCGTTGACGTTTTATCTAATCTTCCGATCCAGGTGTTTTCCAGAGCCAGGGGACTGAACGACACACGGTAAACATATCACGGAAACAGGAAAAGAAATGTAGTCTGCTGAGCTTGTTCATAGTCAACGTTGACGTCAAGGCCGAGATAGGGCTCGCTTGGTCATCCCGGTAATCTTCAGCGGTCAACAGGTGCTAGGTTGGCGACCGATGAACATGCGAGGCCACTTTCCACTCTCTTGGGTCTGCAGAACTTGGAAACCAGATAAGGTGCTAAAATTGACAAAAACTAAGACAGGGAGAGAGACCATAGGAATAGTACCTGGAGTAGACGAACCTAGCGCTAAGGTGAAGGGAAAGGAGGTCGTGTGTTGTTGAATAGAAATAAATACGTAGACGCCTAACTAATTAGCACCGGCGAAGATTCGCAAATAGTACGGATGAACGTTATGAACAGTCAGTACTGCAGTCATAATACACCCTTCTACCGGACGCATGCACTATTTGGGAAACTCGATGCTTCGGCCTCTCGATGTGCCTTTCCCGCCCATATGGTGGCAAAAACAATGCAGAAGGTAGAGACCATAGTATTCACAATAGCGACGTCGGACAGGTGGAACTTGCCGAATCTGACCATGCCCAGAAACATTGCGAGCTGCAATATGGACATAACAGTCGGTACGATAAAGTTTAAGAGTGCGAAGCGGAAGAGGGTCCGTATACGCTCCTCAGTAGATGCTGTCAAATCTGACGTTAACGTCATTTGGGGTGAAGAGTAGGTGGAAAAAAAGTTACATTGATGGAGCGATGAGGTACTCATCAGTTCACCAGATGTTGTGACGGCTCTCGACCTCCGAATAGCCCACAAAAAAAGAAGGGATGCATAACTATACGCAGGAAAATTAATCATCGTGTAGAACCAGAGTGTGATGTGTCAACCTGTTGTCTACTACTTGGGCGATCCACTCCACCTTCTCGTATGGAAGTGATGGCGGTGGGGCTGTGATCTGTGGTGAACTATTCGCGAAACGACTCGTGTAGTATATGAACAGGCTTGTGTTGACCACACGAAGAATCTTGAGCGATATCGGAAGGGATGTGAGGAGTACAAACCGCATTCGGCCAACAAGACTCAGGGGGTATACGGTGATGAGCCGAACGAGCAATATAGTGTCGACCAACATCATTTGGAAGTTTCCCACAAATCCCATTATTAAGTAGAGCTGTGTGATGAAAATGAGGTTAGTTTCTAATGATGCATTTGAAGCAGAGGTAACCTACGATTGCAGACCAAACGAATTGCGGCGGCAGCAGAGCACGAATCTGTAACGCTGATCAATCTCGATTTATACCTTCAACACAGAAGCTACTCCCATTTATAATATCGTTGATTATCCCCATTGAAAAAGCTACGGTGAGTGAAAGAACGGTAAGGATGAAGATTGGTTGACGGCGGAGGTGAGGAGTTGAATAGTGAAACAAAGCTACCGGCAAAGGAATAAGGAGCATCAAAAACGAGTGCCCGATCATGAGGGACTGGAGTGAACTGTCAATCATGATATCAGAATTCATAATTGGAAGTTGATCGTTGAAGCTTGAAGCTTGAAGGCTGGCTTTTGGCATTTCAATATCCCGCCAGCGTGGTTATAAAGACTACCAAGAAAGCGTCAAAACTGACTACAAAATGCCGTGAAGATTTGAACTTAAGGAGGAACCAAGGGACGACTTGTCAGGGACAGATTCTCAAGCATCGTTTCGTCGTACTCAATTGCAGTGCCTTCGGAAAACAGCAGTGACATTGTCGGGTAGCGTGCATATGAAGGACGGTTTGCAAGGGACGAATCAAAACAGGGCCTGACCTTGACCTGCAGCTCGAAAAACTGATCAGATAGATTTAATTTAGCAGGAAGAAAACTGACTGTTGCTTCAGTGAACTGGGAAGCCGAATGATCAGCTTTTTCCCTTGAACACATTACCAGCTCGGCACTCCCCATTGGCATCGGAAACACTATCTATTTAAACCATAAGTACTGCTGCGTTTCAACTCCTTGTTTCGTCTCGGCGTTAATCTATCTCAGCTTGAAACAGGTGAACGTTACGCTATTGCATTGCTAAACCTTACGCAGGTATCGCAGTGCATCAGCCTGTCTGTAAGTGGCCTTGCCCGATATGATTGCAGCATTTAAGCTTTGCACGTGACAATATTATTTATCTGGAACCTTAATAAATCAAATAAGTACATACCGAGTAAATCGATTCTCACGCCAAACTATTCCCCGGTAACTCATGGAAGGCGCGTTGGTCAGTTTGAAAGGCCTCGCGAAGCCATCGACCATCATGTCAATCCTGTACGCCGTCGCTGGCCTTTCATCGTTCCCTTACGGCCGACCTGTGGCTTAATTCGATTAATAGAGGAAACGGATGCATTTCTGGGTGATAGTGTTGCCCGGCAATGTGCCATGAAGAGACAACAACTGGAACTCGGTCCGTCATATTTTTGTACGCTCAATACCGTTCGAGGACAACATCGCTTACTATGGCGACCAGCGCAAGGATTCCACCAGTCGCACCTCGATGATCGCATCCCAAGGGTGAAATTTAAACATGCAGAAAGCAAGTCGAATGTCCATGTCAAACATACCGTTCATGTCGTCGCTTTGCTGATTCCTGGGGAATTAGATGACGACGTTCTTGGGTGGGCTTCTCCACTCAATTTCTATAGAAAGAGGGTGTATGACTCTTCTTGTTTACGCATCTTACTTACCCCTGTCGTAGTAAAGATGATACCAAGATGGCAAACAGGGCGTTTACCATAACCCGTGTCGTTAAGGGTAACTATATCATTATCTGGAATCCTGCAGGTCAAAATGAGCTGTGTGACAGACCGGCAAAATTCGAGAGTGCGAGCGGAAAAGCGTCAGGATGCACTTTGCACGAGAAACTAGAAAACAGTCAAAAAGGATATCAAGATTGACAGCATTCAGGCAACTTGCATCAACAAAAAGATCTAGCACTCAAGATTCCCTTTGACGAGCTTTTAACTCTCGATCTCCGAATGGTCAAGGGGGGAGCAACAGATACGGCAGAAAGGTTAGGTGCGATGCTACAGCATAAATAAATATTTATAAGGGGATGACCAGTTGTCCACCTATGTACGCTGCGGACACTAGCCCTGCGCCAGGACCCTTGCTGTTGCCTGGGCCCTCGCGCCCACGCTGACGGAGACATTGTTCATGAAAAATTGTGTACAGGAACGTCGTAGGTGACGTTGATTGACATACCAGGCGACTATTAGCTGGTTATAAAAGCGGCTCACTATGCCGATCCTTTCAAGTCAGTTACTGGAGATTGTGATTGTGAACCGCAGGACATGATGGGGACGGCGTGTGTGAATTCCCTCGTTGTTCGTGTACCTGAGTAAGTTTGCTCCACGTTGAGTTCAAGACAATCTTAAGTACCTTACGACCGGTCGAGTAATTATGAAGCACTCCATGCAGGTAACCTGATCGGTTAGGCTCAGTGTTGGGCATTGCTTTAGTGGTAGGTTGGCGATAGAAACGGCACGCGGATAAAGTCGAGGGGTGAGTAGAAAATTACAAGCGATTGTCACATACTCGTGCCATAAGTTACGTTCGAACTGTCATCGACATAAGGAGCCTGACAACAATCCCGAGACCTGAAGTTGTTGACGTGAGTTGGCCCCAGCGCTCCAAGTTACATACGCATAACTAGACAATGTTTGTATTCATTCATGTTAACCGGGCAGAAGAATCCTTTGGACAGTACATGTATCGTGTTATTGAAGGATACGTGATAGGTCAACTAATAGCTTATTTATTGACAAATCTTGGAAGAGGGACCGCAACTCGCATAAAATCTGCATTGACGACATGTGGCAATAAGTATCAAGCACATTATACCAGTGGAAAAGAAAGGGAAGCAGACTACCTTGGCTATCCACGACCGTGATATCTTCATCAAACGTAGAACTCAGTTGATCGCCCTGATAACTCTCACCCATGGCAAGGTTCTCGGGCATATGACGCTGTTCGCATTCCACAGGAGGAAGATCAAGCACTGCCTTTATTTCTCTTCTGTGCTCTTTTCCTGCCCACACGGTGGCGAACACGACACCAATTATAGAGGCATTTGTGTTCGCGTATGCGATGCTGTTCAGGTCGTGGATATTTGAGTTGCCATTGTGAAACAGCATCACGAGCTGCACAATGGATATGATCGTTGGTATGATAAAATTTGAAAGTGCAAGTTTGAAAAGAATTTGTATACGCTTCGCCATGAATGCTATAAAAAGAGAAAAAAAGATGAAAAGACCATTGAAGATGAACAGCACGTAACAATCACTTACATTGATGAGGATGAGAGGCTTTGATATCTATCAGTCCCGCTGACTTGGTATCGTATCTTGACCACCAAATAGTCCAAAGGAAGGCGATGGATGCATAACTATAAGTAGGAGATCAGAATTCATAAGGTGAATTAAGGAATCGTGTCGGGGTATTGACCTATTGTCCACCACTTGCGCGATCCACTCAATTTTCTCATATGGTAAAGCAAGCATTTCGGCTTCAGCAGTTCGGGAATCCTCTAATCTGCTTGCAATACGTTCCGATTGATAAATGAATATGCTTGTGTTGATCAGACGGGCGGCCTTGAGTGTTATTGGAAGGAATGTGAGCAGCACAAACCGTGGAAATCCCACACGGCTCAAGGGATATACTGTAATAAGCCGAAGAAGCAAGATGGTGTCCACCAGCATCATCTGAAAATTTCCCATAAACCCGATTGTCATTTGAAACTAAGTCGTGTCAGTGAAACTCGTTGTCGACGTGTGCTTGAAGTCGGCGTACCCTCTCGGACCACCCGTACTGCGGTGACAATATGTAATGAACCTGTCATGTTAAACGGTCAAATATGAGCACGTCCTCAAGGTTGCGACACTCACGTTCAAAGCATCGCTGATCACCCCTACGATAAGGGCTAATATGAGCGAGATGGCATTAAGAATAAAGATAGGTTGAGAACGAGTGTGTGGAGTCGAGTAGTAAAACAACGCTACAAGCAATGGAAGGAGGAGAATGAGAAACGTATGCTCTATCATAAGACATTGCAGGGATGCGCGTATGATGCGAGCCAATGCCATACCGGTAGCTTGCTTGCAATACGAGACCGAAAAAGTTTCAACAGTGGGCGGTGACAAGACAGCGTCGATTTATCACCCAGATTATGGAGTGCTGACCCGAACCTGACGTAGAACGGCATCTGTTGGTCAATGGAACATGGAAATTACTGATCAGAACGCTCAAGTAATAATTTCTCTACATACCAGGAACGGGCACCCTCTGCACAGGCTGCAGCACAGCATCCCTTGAATTTGACTATAGCCTAAATCAAACTCAAACAGAACTTCTTCTTTATTGGTCGACCTGAATACTTACAACGTGTACGACAGTCAAATGAAACGAACGGATATTGGCGATTTGGCAGCGATCGGCCAGCACAGCGGCTTCCACCAGCACCACTTCGAGTTGAAGTGCCCCGCATATTTTTCCTTATTCATAAATAATGACGTTTTAAATTTTCACGTAGCGACAACCGTGGATATTCAAACACTTGAGAATTCTGGAGCCTACTGATCTACTGTTCAACCGGGCCGAGCCCGCACCCGAGTAGTCATGGTGTCCCACTTACTATCGTGCGGAGACATGGCAGTGTCATCACCATGCTACAATAATGTAACACAGCGCACCGTGGAACCTTGCTTGGCGACGAACCAGTCAACAAGTTGTTATTTCAACATTTGTTCATTTCTCAGGGAGATCAACTTACCCTTACCTCTTCAATGTCGAACGTGAAGTTCAATCTCAGGGTCCTTTCTTCGTTCTGAGTATTAAAGACATTCTTTCGTGGCCTTAGAGATGAGCAATAAAATAAGAGGGACATTCACCAAGAGTGGAGACTCGAACGCCCATGTCATGGACTTAAACTGGCATAGCGACCACGCCACTTTCCCATCCCGATCTTTCTCCCGTACACGTTTTCTTTCCCCTTGCCTTTCCAAATTTCTGAATCCGTCCGTCTGTAATTCTTGTCCAGTGCCACACGCTGCTCTGGAATCGTCATAGACAACGCAACGTTCATATACCTCGAACATTCTTGCCTACAATGTCCGTCACGGCCTCGCCGCTCAGTTCGATCAACTCAAGAATCTCTACCTACTCTAAGAAGTCAGCTTGGGCCTGGAAAATGCTTTCCCAGAGAGAGAAAAACTGATTATGCGACAGTATACGGCTCCAAAAGTCGTTCGTTAACATTGTATAGTTTAGCGATATCGCAGAACCGCATGGTGAGTACAACCGGAGGCGAAAGCCGAAATGCTCGTACCGTGCAATGAATGCTTATGAGACCGGCATAAGCAAGGTCACACCACGAAGGGTTTCAACTTCGACTTCTAACTCACATTTTAGAATATACTAAAAGCCAATCTCCAGAGATGAACAAATTACAATGATGGCTGCTTGACTTTGTGGGCAAATAGTGGATGGCTGTACTCAACCATTAATCCATTGTATGGCATTGATGTAGACTCTGTCAATGCTTGTGCACATGATCGAGCTGAACTGTTATGCACAAACCAAGACAGGGCTTCTTGACTTATGGGGGCCATGAAGTGGATGATGAATAAATAATTTAAGTATGAGGAATAAATCCTCCTGTGCTATTTTATATACACACACATGAGTAGGGTAGTGTAGGTATATGCTAGCCCTTGTGTTAGTAATGATGTGGTACTAACTAAAATGTATTTAGTTGTAATTGTATAATATTTGGGCATAGGAAAAAATCCCGGAAAGATATAAAATATTGTATACCAGTGTTCATGTAGAGCTTTATGCAATAAAATCATTGTAATATTTAACTCTAATATAGTATATAAAGCATATTACAAATACATAACTAGATTATGCTTAGCTTTAGTGTGTTATGGTATAAAGAAATAAGCCTTTTTGTATGACATGAGAAAAAGAAGCTGTTACAACTTGTCCCTATCTTGATAGCTCCACTACACTTTTCCTAGATCAGCCATCTCCTGTCTATTCAACCAGAGATCCCTCCACCCCTATATGCTTCTGGCATCCTCCAGGCATATCTTGGGCTCTCCTGAGCCATTTTTAGGTTATCTCTAGATGTTTCTCACCAATTGCTCCTTGTGAGCCTCCAGCCTCCTTCTATCCTTGGATCAGGATTATAACCTGATTTCTCTTGAATGCATTGCATCTGGAATCCTCCAGATGCTCTTCTTGTTTTGATTTCTATCCTCAAAGATCTCCCTTGTATTCAGCCACATCAGCCTCCTCTGATGCTCCTCCTTGACTGCTTCTCCCTGATTTGGCTCACAATTAGATCAGAGTCTCCTTCTAGAATCTTGTCTGACTTCAGGCCCAACCCCTGGAGTCCTCCTTGCCTATCTGTGCTTACTGGGCTTCCATCCGAGTCCACCCACAGTCATCTGGGCCATCTGGCCACATCCAGACCACTTATCCTTTAACAAAGGCTAAAGCTAACCAGATCCTCTGGCTCTTCTGCTAGCATCCAGACAAGTCCCTAGCACCTCTGTGTGCCCTTGGGCATATTCTGATGTGTCTTCTTCATTGAGATCATACTTTTCTTGACTTCACCAAAACTTCCAGATCATCTCCTGATCTTGAATCCAACCAGAACCTCTTGAACTCTTCAATAGCATCAAGAACAATCGTCCTTCACTGCTCCAGGCAATCCCCTGGATGCTACTCAGTCCCCTCTGGTCTCCCTTGCTGCCTCAAGGCTCCCTGATCTATATCTGGCACCTTCCAGATATGTCTCCTCCTTATATCTGTCACATATGGCTTCCTGCCATGTGTTCCTTTTGATCAGTCACATCTAGACTGCTCCTGAATGTTCCCAGACATTGCTCCAACCCATTAGAACCCTCCCGGATGTGTCTCTGCTTCCCCTGCACCCAGATCTCTTCCTCCTCCTAGATCTCCTCCTGGTCCCCTGGATTCTCTCTGGCACTCTCAGTGCAGTCCCCACTTGATCTCCAGCACTCTCCAAACATCCCAGACTCACTCCTGTTGCTGCCTCATCAACAGTCACAGTACTCCACCAAGATGTCACTGATTAATCATCAGAATCTCCTTCTGCTTCCTAATTATCTTTCATATGGTCAGAAACCATCTTGTTGCACATCTGGCTTATCAGCCAATGCTTGCCCTTGACCCTGGACATATCCTCATGATGATCCATGTGCTTTCTTGTGCTCTTCTCACATAGGAACTTCTAGTCTGCCTTCTGGCATCCCAGATCTCCAATAGATCTTTATCTAGTCACTGTTACGTTTTCTTACAGACTTATCTTTTCTTTCACGATTACCCCTATACGGACTACGTTGGCATCGTGTCTGCCACCGCAGACTTCCATCCTTCATGTCATTTGTATTACCATGCAACTGCGCATTACTCATTTCTTAGTCCAGTCGCGACCTTTATTACCTTTCTTGCTCTTGGTCTGTGTACGATAATGATACCTATTTACGTTGTGCATAGTGCACCGTGTACAGTAGTTTAGTTCTCCTTGGTCAATACCAAGTTCACTTTGCTCTGCACGTTCTCTTCCGTGTGTTCATCGAGCCCGAAGTCCTCATCCTACTTTTGAGTGGACGCTCTCCTTTGTGCTACTCATACGAGCTCCGTCCACTAGGGGCTATTCTGCGTCTCTGCTTGGACTTGGTTAATCCGAGGCTACGTTTGCGTCCTACCCGGAACAAGCGTAACAAAAGAACTAAACTCTCTGATCGCAACTAGCATCGTCTAGCTCGCCCACCATTTCATCTTCGCACTTTAGCTGGAGAAATAGGCAGGATTCCCCTGCGCCCTCGACTGCCTCCGATGCTTCGGACACAGTACCAACAGACCACGATGAACCAATAGCCACCGAGACACTCAGACTACGGGACCTCGAGCAGCAACTCAGTAGCTCCCTAGTCATCTCATGAACCATAACACCGCCGAGCCCTACACCGCAGCCACAGGCCGGAAGAATCTTTGCATTTCCACCCCAGAACGTAGCACCACCTACGCACCCTGTTACAGCACCCGCAATGTCGAACACCGCCACTGCCCCTGTAAAACCCACAGAACTTCGCCTCGGTACCCCTGAGGAATTTGATGGCTCCTATGCCAGAGCCTTACCCTGGATACGGTCAGTTCAATTATACCTGGCCGTCAACAACAAAGTATATGACTTGCCCAATAAGCAAATCGCTTACGCACTATCATTTATGAAAAAAGGAACAGCTGTCACCTGGGCCGATACCTTCAGAGAATCCAAACTAACGGCAGGAACCTTCGACTTGGAAACTTGGGCCGCATTTGAAACAGCTTTCCATGCCACCTTCGAAAATGCGGATGTCAAGGGAGACTCTTTGGCCTGGCTTGCCCGGGAAAGATTGTCAGTAAACCCACGAGGAGGATACAATCCCGCCTTGCAAAAATACATCGCTACCTTCCAAAGCAAGGTCGCCCTCACAGGAATCACGGACGACCAGGTCCTAATCAATTGCTTCACGAGCAGAATCCCTGAACCCCTCATGCGACACATATATTTGATGGAAAAAGTACCCATCACCATTGCAGACTGGTATGCAAAAGCCGTTCACTTTGCCGGAGTAGAAGAAAGAGCCCTGGTTATTGCCAGAGAAAGGACTAGGCGATACGCCCTGTTTACGCCATCATTCCAACCCCGCAACACACTGGCAAGAGACCCCAACGCTATGGATGTAGACGCCGTCACTATTCGACGACTTACACCAGAGGAACAAGAAAAATGTCGGAAGGAGGGACTTTGTTTCAGATGCCAAAGAAAAGGACACTCGGCGCGAGCATGCCCCAACAATGTACCAAACCCAGGACCACCTCTACCACGAACTATTCGAAAAGTAGAAGAAGAAACTCAGGCCCACATTGAAAACATGCAGGACGAGGAAACAGTCAGAAAATTCCACCTGGATTTTTAGAAAGAAGAACGACCGCCATGCACATATCTCCAATAGATGTCTCATGTAACGCTATTCCAGTCTCAATGAAAGCAATGAGGATTCCTGTCCAGATTATGCTACCTATTGACATGAACATCAAAGCTGTCGCAACCACCACCCTGGTAGATTCCAGAGCCCAGGTATCGTGTATCGATTGGGAGTTTGCCCAATCCCACAGACTGCCACGAACCCGCCTCGAAACCCCTGTAACTATTAGGAATGTAGATGCTTCCGTCAACACCAGCGGAACCATCAAGTTCAAAACAACACTGTTTATCAATGTAAATGGCTACGTGCGCTCCACTGAGTTCTATCTTATGAACTGTGGAAAGGAGACTATGATCCTCGGCTTTCCATGGCTCACAGCGGCCAATCCTACAATAGACTGGAAGCAGAAAATGCTTCAGGTTCCTCAAGAATCGGATCAATCGGAAGACCTTGTCGTGGCCCATGAGCAGAAGAAACAATGAAGGGCGAAACTCTACGATTTGAGACAACCGAGTTGCGAGCCCACTTTAACTACACATATAACAGTGGACGCGTTAGTAGATGAACACCTATTCAGCTACCTCAATAGGATCGAAGACGACATAGTATGCAGCACAATCTGCCTTGCCCAAGAAATGGCACATCTCTGCCCCCTCTGAACGTTATCCCACATGATACTGGCAGGACGACGATTCCTGCCAAACCCGGC
>JBBPKM010000546.1:0-13719 GCA_038089255.1 Austroboletus rostrupii
CTTGATTTGATCCATGATTCCCCTTTACCCTAGACCTTCTATCTCTGATCTCTGACTCATATCTGTTCCAATCTTGTTATCTCTGACTCGTCTCTCATCTGGTACATTGCTTTCTTGATTCCTTTCTTGGATATTCCTTGTACTATATAAACCCTAGCACTCCATCCATGTACCCTAGCTTTAGTCTCCCTTAATCATAGGCTTGATCTTCAGCCTCTGCTCCAGCTCCCTGAGGTCGTCACCATGCCTTCTTGTATATCCAGCAACCTGGCATAGCCGTATGGCGTGCATCCTTGATGAAGTCCTTCATTGGACTTCACTCTTTTCATCTCTATCCTATTCATGCAAGTGTGCTGATATGATATCCAGTCTTTCTCGAACTCGCCTTGCCCTGGAGATCAAGTCTCCTAAGGGCTGCACTCCACCCTACCCAGGCAAAGTGTAACACATATGAAATATTCACAGCGTATCACTCAATATATTGTCAAGTGAAACTGACATGCTTCTCAAGTTTGTGATTGGAGATCAGGAGCACTCTGCCAATCGTTTTACAATGGATCAAGAACAAGATTGCTTATCAAGGGAAATCAAATGACCTTTGGAATCTCCAAGCACTCACTCAGAAAATCAATCACCATTATTGGAAGTAATGTAATGAAATTACTCATGCAGAGCAAGGATCAACTTCAGGATCTCAGAGTAATTCTAAATCCAATTCTACAAATGCTAACCAAGCAAAGCCTAAGGGCAATAATCCTAACTTCAAAAAAAGGTAAAGGGTTGGGTGCAAAGTCTAATCAAGCTGTTGCATCAAAGTTAGGCAAAGATGGTAAACTCCTCTCAGAGGAATATCAGCACCAGCTTGACAATAATCTCTGTCTTTTCTATGGACAGTTTGGGCATGGCACCAAGGAATGTATAAAGTCATAGTCTAGGGCTGTTAAAGCTTGCACTGCTATGGCAATGAGCCCAGCAAAAGCTGACAGTCCTGCCTCCACTGAGGTGAAAAAATAGGCAGCAACTCCTTTAACTCTGCATGGGAGGGGGAGTTGTGCTGATCCTAACCATACATCTATGAAATTACATTTGAACATATCTGCTTTTTCATATCTTAATTCTCTGTATTCTATTGTTTCAATTTCATCTCTTTCTATTTCTGATATATTAATTCTGGTTGATTCTGGTTCAACTCACTGTTTTATTGACTCTGCTTTTGTTTCAAAACATAAATTTTGTATTTCTCTGATCTCTTCACTTTTTCTTTATTTCTTCAATGGTTCATTATTATATCCTCTGTTGAGCTGACCATTTGTTTTTCTTCTGGTGAGTTCATCTCTGAGACATTTTATATCACCTTGTTGTTGTATGGTTTTCAGGCACAGCTGGATTATCTACTACAATCTGTGAATTAACTGGGTCACAAGCAGTATCTTTCTCTGGTCCTTTTCTACTGAGATGCCAACTCTGATGTTACCTTCTGTATCACCAGTGATCTGTTCTTCCATTCCTTCTACTCTGACTTCTCCCATTAATTCTCCATTTTCACCTTCTTTGTCTTTGACTCAGATCTTTTTACTGGTCAACACTCCACTGGCCTCACCATGCCCAAGGGCACCAGGACTTACTTGTCCATCTATCTTCATCATCAATGCAGTTGCTTTCAATTGTACTTGCAAGATGGATGGCTCAGTTCCCTTTACTTTAAAACTCCAGCTTTCTAAAAAAAAGGTCACTGCATTGCATTTACTAAGAAATCCATGAATCTCTTGGGCATTCCTTCAGAATACCACAAGTTTACTGATATCTTTAGCAAACAACATGCTAGTACTCTTCCCCCACATTGCCCCTTTGACCTGCAATCGACATGGAGGAAGATATAACTTTTTCAATCAGAAAGCTCTATTCATTCTCTACTACTGAACAGCAGACTCTCCAAGACTTCATCAATGAAAACTTGATAACCAGTTTTATCTGCACCTCTTTTTCTCCTCATACAGTGCCTATGCTTTTTGTTAAAAAGAAAGACAGTTCTCTTTGCCTTTGTGTAGATTTCTAAAGCCTCAACAAGATCACCAAGAAGAATCATTACCTTCTCCCTTGTACTTCTGACCTCTTAGACACTCTGAGTGGGGTGAATATCTATACCAAATTTGATCTCTGACATGCCTATCATCTGGTTCATATTGCCAAAGGAGATGAGTAGAAAAATTTGTTTTGCATGTGCTATGGGTCCTATAAGTGGCTAATGATGCTTTTTAGGCTAACCAATGCTCTTTCCATCTTCCAGCAGTTCCTCAATAGTATGTTTGCTGATTTGCTGGATGTTTCTGTGGTGGTCTACCTCAACAATATTCTTATTTTCTTCAAGGACCTTGCTTCATATCACAAACATGTGAAGGAGATACTTCAATATCTCTGATGCCATGGTCTATATTGAAAACTGGAGAAATGCCAGTTTCACTCAGATTTCATCAAATATCTTGGCTATATGGTCTTTTCCTTTAGTCTCTTGATGTCACCTGAAAAGGTAAAGGCTATTGTTGATTGGCTTGAACCTTAGAAGGTCAAGAACATCCCATATCAATCCAGGCAATCTGAGGCTGATTTTCTCCATAGCATATCTTGCTACATCACTGCATGCTACTTACCTAGTGACTCCAGCACTCTGTGCCTCATTTCTTGTCAACATTGACCCATCCCATCATCTCTGCTTCTATCTCTTCATCCCCTGATGATCCTCAATGGGTTATTGCCTCTAATGGATGTTTGCCTTGTGACAGTCATATCTACATACCAGATGTGGATGATCTCCAACTTTGGGTCCTTTGAGCTCTCCATAACCATCCAACCACAGGTTACTTCAGTCAGAACCATACTCTTGAACTTATCTGTTAAGAATACACATAGCCTAATATTCAAGCATTTGTCAATGACTATGTTTTCTTGCTGGGTCATTGCCTCCAATAGGTGTTTGCTTTGCGACAGTCACATCTATATTCCAAATATGGATAATCTTTGACTTTGGGTCCTTTAGGCTCTCCATAACCATCTAACTGCAGGTTACTTCAATCAGAACTGCATTTTCAAACTCATCCATTGAAAGTACAAATGGCCTAATATCCAAGCATTTGTTAAGAGCTATATTATTTCTTGCATGTTGTGCACCTGTGCTGAGGTTCCCTAACACCACCCCTATGGTCTTCTTAAAAAACTTCCAATTCTGGAAAAACTATGGAATTCAATCTCTATGGATTTCATTGAGCAGCTATCCACCTCCAATGATTTCACTTCTATCTTTATTATTGTTGACCACCTCTCTAAACAGGCTATCTTTATTCCAACTCATAACATGATCACTTTGGCCAAATTGATGAGGTTGTTCCTGATGCACATGCTTTCCAAGCACAGAGTTCAAAGCTATGTCATTTCCAACAGAGGCTCCAAGTTTGTTTCATATTTTTTCTGATCCTTGGATAAAGCTCTCAATATGTATCTCCATTTTACATCAGGATACTGAAACACCTCAAACACAATGCCAAAGGAAAGGCAAAGTCTTTAAGATATATAGCTTTGGTTGCAATGACTTAGCAACCTCTTAGGGGAGAAGGGACTTTGCTTAGAGGGGAAACTCCAAGACTTCAGAACTGGGGAGCCAGTTCCATCATCCTGGGGGTTTATATACTAGTCTACTATATGTACATGTTTGGTCCGTATCTACAGATTGGCCAATGGCGTAAATAACTGTCCATGAGTCAGAGATAAGAAACATGAGGAAAACATGAGGCATGGTCCCATCATAAAGAAGAAAAGCATAAGCATGAG
This sequence comes from Austroboletus rostrupii, assembly GCA_038089255.1. NCBI lineage: Eukaryota > Fungi > Basidiomycota > Agaricomycetes > Boletales > Boletaceae > Austroboletus > Austroboletus rostrupii. Next base: position 3,823 of record JBBPKM010000546.1, read on the forward strand.
GTGGTCTAGAAGCATAAGAATGGAAAAGAAGAAAAGAAGCATGCCATGAGGTGATCTAACCCCATATGAATATATAAAAGAAGAGTTCATGTGAATGGTATAAGAGGGGATTCCCCTGGGAATAACCCTGATTAAGTAAGCAATTAGATAAGCAAATAGTAAAATGTCTCTAAGTTTGTCAAATGTCTGTGTATAAATTCAGGAAAAATAGTAGAAAATATAGGAAAAATAGGGTCGTAACAGATACCACCCTGAAGGGGATGGCCAGATGAAGTGTGCTAACCAAACTTTGGAACAATATCTCCATATATATACTAATGATTATCAGGACAACTAAACAGAGCTTCTACTGCTCACTGAGTTTGCCTATAAAAATGCGCCAAGTGCTACTACAGGTATCTTATCATTTTTTGCCAACAAGGACTATCATCCAAATATTTCCATTTTTCCTGATTTTTAGCTAATGTCTTCAACCAGAGCAAGCTACATCACAGACCTAGATGAGCTCCATGAGTATTTCCACTCTAAGATACTCACTGTCCAAAAGCACTATCAGATGCTAAATGCAGCCCTGCTTCTGACTTCAAGATTAGCAATGAAGTTCATGTCAAGGCAAAGTTTTTATAAACAACACGACCCTTGAAAAACTCACTGAAAAGAATCTCAGACCATTTGCAATTATTGCACAACTGTATTTCCATTCCTTTACTATATATCTCCCTGATTCTTTTCACTATGTTTATCATGTCTTTTATATTTCTCAGTTAGAAACTTATGTTCCAAATACTATTCTGAACTGAGTTCAGCTGTCTCCTCCTCCAGTTGAGATTGATGGTGAGCCCAAGTATGAGATCATAGAAATTCTTGACTCCAAGATTGATTGGAGAAGAAATCACTACTTGGTATATTGGCTTGGTTATAAGGGGACTAATAAGAAAATCTCCTGGCTTCTAGCTACAGAGTTAGGGAACACTCTGGAACTTGTAAGGGACTTCCATCAGAGATATCCAAGCAAGCCCAGTCCATATCAAGCTTTGTAGGTTGTCTTGAAAGTCCTTCTCATTTTGTGTTTTGTTTCTCCAACTCTATGTGTTTCTGGCATTATGTTTTCTCCCTTCTCTTTAATTCTATTACTTCTAAGTTCTGGGCATTGTGTTTTCATTCACAAAAAGATCAAGTGAAAGAAAAGAAATCTATCTACTTTGTCTCTTCTTCTTTCTCCAACTCTTCCTTCAGCTCTTTCTCTGGATCCTTTGTCTGGGCCCCAGCATTCACAATCACATGGCCCTCAAGATGCCCCACCACCTCAACCTTCCATGTCTTTCATTGGACCTCCCTCTGTTCTTGGCACTTCTCTCACACTGCCTTCTTCTCCTTCTTTTTACAACTCCACTTGACAAACTTGTTAAGGCACTTGAGCAGCATGACAATGAGCATCTTGAATGTCCCCTTGAACACCTTGCTGGTGCTTGTCTCCTTCAGTGGAACTGCAATATACATCTGCATTTTCTTCTAGGATATGTTTTAGCCTGCCAATCTGCCTTCCTTGCACTACCACTTGCAGGTTATATGGATTGCCATGTATGACATGCACAACATCCCCCTGCCTAACACCACTAGTAGCTTGCACTCTTTGCCCCACCACTTGCACTACTCACAGGGACTACCCTCCTAGTAACTCTGCAGCTGATGGTGCACTCTGTTCTCCTCATTATCCATGTGATCAATAACAATTTGTTCCTAAAAATCTATGTTAGTCCTTCTTTACTTCTAACTGTGGTACTTATCTGAGCCTTGTACTTGTCCTTGTGCTTTTTGGTCTTCTCTCTCTGGCAATGCTCTTCTGCCACACACTTCTTCTCTGTGTGCTCCACATCTGCCTTCCAACACATCCATTCCTCTGCCATGCATTGCATCCTTTCTGCTGCCTCACATTGCCTCCATTTGTGCTCTTCATGCTTCACTTGTATGGCACACTTCTTCTTCCACACAAGAGTTTTGATCTGCACTTGCAGCTCAAGCTGCAAGGCTTTGTACTCTGGATCAGGTTGCTGGGACATGGTGGTGATGGTGATGGTAGATGAAGATGTGGTTGATGAACAAGTCTTGCTACTTAGGTCTATCTTATATAACCTACTATGTCATGTTCAGTCTCTGCTTTGGTGGGACTCTTTGCTTGCTCACCCACTTTGGCCCCTATTCTTAGGTGTGCTGATCTGATTTCTGCATTGTCTTTTTTACAGTGGCTCTTTGGCCTCTTGGTTTGGACTTGGTGAAGCACTTCAATTGTCAGCTACACAGTGGTTGATTGGCCACTTGGAATGGACTTAGAAACTTCAGGTCATAGTACTCTTGGTCTTGAGGGCTTAACCTTAATGGGGGGGCACTGCCATATCCTCATATATAACTCTAGTCTCATTTTCCATTCTCTGAGTTACCTTCCTTATCTCTGACATGTGGTAACCTTAGATGTCTCATCTCTGGCAGGCAACAACCTGGAACCACTTTGGAGTTCATTATGGAGCACTTGTATTCATGTGATATTCTTATTATGATATATTTCATATATGTCTATGCATTTCCATTATGATTTCTGTTTCTAAGCTTATATTTTATATATGTCCTTGTACTTTGTTTCCAGATCCACTATGTGTCTGATTTACATGCTTATGTATATTATATGGACTCTTGTACTTAAACCTTACTGCGCACTTGTATTTTTTCTTAGTACATATATCATCATTCTCTCTGCTCTCAACCATCTCAGTCTCTTATCAGGATCACAGGCATGATCATATGATCAGGGAATGTCCTGAACCCTATTTATGCACATTATACCAGTTACAGGATGGCTGTTTCTCAAAAGGGTCTAGGCTTGCCTGACCAATTCCTCATGGCATGGCTATGTCTTCCTTATGCTCTATCTATTCTCTAAGAGTCACATCAAGAGCCAGAATCTTGTTCCCTGACTCAGGGTCTCTATCTATTAGTCACAAGGACTCACACCCTTATCTATAACTCACATAAAGTCATCTCTTATCTATGCCTCATGGCTGCAGCATGCTGCCACATCATGCAGGTCCCCTTATGGTATTTATTTCAAAAGCGCAGGGTTCCCTTCCATTGCAAGGCTGTACATAAAGATATGCAGCAGCCCATAACCACAGCCTTAAAGGCTATGCTATCTTATTAGATGTGCATGCTAGCCTCATGCACTAGTGCTTCTGGAGATTTGCACAATAGAAAGCCAGCACATCCAGTTGTTTTACTTCTTGTGACAGAATGTCCAGAGATACTACTGGAGATTTCAAATCATTCTTTCCATTTGCCCATCCATCTGTGGGTATGAAGCTGTCAATAATTTATACTTGATTTCCAAGCACTTGCATAAAGCCATCATGACTTGGGATGCAAATTGTGGGCCATGTTTTGATACTATGAATTGGGGAATGCTATGGTTGGTCCATACATGTTTTAAATAGAGCCATGTAATATCTAGGACAGTGGCAGTTTTTAAACAAGGAATGAACTCAACCTCCTTGCTGAATCAGTCAATAACCATGAGAACTAAGTCATGGCCCATAAATAAGGGAAGCTCTATAAGGAAATCTCTGAAAACATCTACCCAAAGAGCATGTGGAATTTCCAAGGGCTCAAGCTTTCCAGCTGGTGGCCTGTTGCTGGTTTTGATTCTTTGACATATGTCTTATCTAGTGATATATTCTTCTACTTGTTTTGACAAACCAGGCCATAAATAATGTCTTCAAATAAGCTCTTCTATTCTTTCAGCACCTGGATATCTGGTAGGCAGAGAGTTGTGGTGCAGAGTGATAATGCTCTGCCATAAACTTTCATATTTTGATATAAAAACCAGCATTTCCATTTTTAGGAGTGGATGCTCCATATTTTCAATGTAGCCTTGTGCATATAGCTTCTATAATTTGGCTTCTTTTAATAATAGGATTGCAATTTTGATTCACTGTAATAACTTATCATCTTCATCTTCCATCCAAACAATTATTGATCAAATCTGCTCTGGCAAAATTGCAAGTATCTGCTTGTTATCTTCTTCTATCTCCTCTACATAATCTTCTCTTTATGAAAGGGCATTAGCTTTTTCCATAGTGGCACTAGTCTTGTAGCATCATACATAATCAAACCTAGATAAATATTGTTTCTAGCATGCTTGTCTTTGATTAAAATTCAGTCTTGTCATGAACCATTGCAAATTCTGATGATTGTTCTGGATCTTGAATTGCTTTTTGGCTCCTTTTAAATAGGGCCACCATACTTCTAGTGCATGGATGACCGAAAGCATTTCTTTATCAGCAATCAGGTAGTTCCACTCCTGATCATTCATGAAGTGGAAATAAAAGGCTACCAAATGCTATTTTTCTTCCTTTCACATAGATAACACTGCTTCTGTTGCAAACTCTAAAGCATTGCATTCTAGATGAAATTGATAGTTAATGTAAGGAAAGGCAAGAACTAGGGCAGTGGTAAACTTCTTTTTGAGCATGTCAAACATATTTTGGAATTTTTTATTCCAGATAAAAGAGGCATCTTTTTTTATAAGATCCATCAAGGTCTTACAATAGCAGAGTATTCTAGAATGAACATTCTATAAAAATTTGCTAATTCAAGAAAGCTCCTGACTTTCTTGAGGTTCTTCAGCTCAGGCCATTCCAAGATGGCCTTGACTTTGGAGTCATCCATGTGAGCTCTGTCTTTTTCTACCATCATGCCCAGAAACTCAATATTTATGATATAAAAGATGCATTTTTCAGGTTTGATAAATAAGTTATTTTATTTTTGATGGCAAAGAACTTCTTGTGCTATTTTCTGATGTGCTTGTAAGTTGTCAGTATTTGTAAATATCATAAGGTCATCAATGTATACAATGCAGATATCTTTTATATCTGCAAAGATCTTATTCATCATGGCCTGGAACATGGCTGGGAAATTGCATAACCTGAAGTATATAACTAGGGGTTCATAAGTTTTGTAGAAGCAGACAAAGGCTGCTTTTCATTCTTCATCTTCTTTAATTTAGATATTATTATATCTCTAGCACAATTGCAAGATTAGTAGGAGTGGACAATTATTCTTCACCATGTGTTTGCTTAGATAACAGTATAACAGTAATCCTGTGCCATTCATTTGCACTCATCCTTCTTAGACACAAAGAACATTGGTGATATTTGTGGAAATTTAGAGAGTCAAATAAATGCTGAGAGTTCTTCTTGTTCTTATACTGATAATGGAATCAATCTTTTTTTCTTTGATTGGAATGTATCTTTGAGATCAATTCCATGGTTCCAGGATTTGTGTATGGGCATCTATTACAACTCTCCTTTTAAGAATACTTTAAGCCACTTATAGTAGCATGAGGGCACCAGCTCTTCCAGAATGCATTCTCTAAGTTTTGATGTTGGCTCTATGGCTGCCCTAATAAATGCTGCCTCCCATGCTTCATCTTGCATTTTTTCTTTGAAGTTAGCTACTTCATAGATATAAACACAGTGGTCTTGCAATAGATAACAACTTTTTGGGAAATGGGTCATTCAGACCTTGCTCATTTTCCAATCTATGTCAAGGTTGTGGCATGTGAGCCATATGTACCCTAACATCAGGGCTATACCACCTAGGTTGGTGACTTTAGCTATAAGATACTTCCTATGACCTTTAAAATCAAAAATTACTTCCATGAAATGCACGATGTTTCTGGCAGAATTTTTGGTTCCAACAATATTAAATATGAGAATAGGTCATAGAAGAGGCTTCATTGGGATAGAGTTCTTTTTTGCCCATATCTTGTCTAAGAAAACATGGTTTTCACTGCTATCAAGCAGTGCTTCAACTTCTTTTAAAGAATCTTTTGAAGCTCCTATCTTGATTTTTAATTTAATGTTATTGGAAACATGCACTATACATATGAGAAAGACTATGGATTTTTTGGCTTCTTTTTCTTTTTTTGTAGCCATAATAACTCTCATATCCACAAGGTTGACCATTCCTGGATCTGAGACTTTCAGAAGTCCAAGGAAGATGGCTTCCATCCTATCTATCCTATTTTCCTGTGGTTCTTTAACTTCTAATCCCATGGGTTTGTACCCTTAAAAGATAAGAGAGATATTTTGGATTTTGGCTATCTGATCCCCTTTTACTTCTTCTAACTTGTTATCATCTTAAACTGCCTTGTATGCTAGCTTAGCTAGTAGTTGAAAATAATTACTGCCTATAAATTGAACTCCCAGATCGTTCAATTCATTTTGGCTTCTCTATATGGTTGTATGTTATTTTTTTGATTTCCCTGAAAAGGTCAGAGAATATTTCTTCCTTTTTATTGCCTTCCTTCCAGGAGGTGGCACCTTCTTTTCCTTTTCCTTTGCTTTCCTGGGCCTGCTATGGCTCCTTTGAACATTTATTTTTGTGGGTGCCTTTCCATCCATACTCTTGGCACTTTAGTGCTGGTTTTGGACACTTTTTTGTGCCATGCCTGGTCTTGATACATGTGTAGCAGATGTCCTTCTTTTGGATTGAGGTGGCTTGACCTTACATTTTTTTCATCTTTCCATTCCTTCTTGATTTGCCCCATGCTCATTTTAAAAGCCTCAAGGCAAGTGCCAATCATTTGAATATTGGCCATTGTTTCATCAAGGGTTGAAAGAAAAAGGCAAAGGAAGTGAAAACAGTATTGTTGGAAGATGTGGATATTGTTGTGAGTATGTAAATATTGGATCAAATGAATTAAGGAAAGAAAATAGAGAAGTGGAGTTTTTTGTATTCTATAAAAGTGAACTTTGCATTTTTGAAATTCCATTCTAGAATCCAGGAATTTTCTTTGGCTGAGTATTCCTTCCATCAGATCAGATAGAAGCAGGACTATGGGGCCCTGTAATGCTATATGATTTTTTCTATTTCATATTCTACTTCACCATAAATTAGATTAGGAGGTGGTATAGAGAATTTCTTGCCATAAATATCATTTTCTTTGTATCTTAAGAGAAGAGAAGCATGGAAAATGTTATGAATTTTCTATGATGTTGGAAGCCACAGGCAATAAGTGATAGGAGATAGAGCCTATATAATAATGAAAGATCTTGCATATTTAGAAGTAAACTTTGGATTAATGATAAGTTGTTTCAAAGTGAATGCTTCTAGCCAGACTTTATCTCCTTTAATAAATGGGTTAAAATCTTGTTGAGATCATGTTACCATGGTTTGTCTTGTGAGTTTGTATGCAGCAAGAGTTTCTTCTCTGGCAGCAATAAGGGATTTGAGATAGATTTCTATTGCTAGAAGATCTAAAGAATGAGTGATTGATGGAAGTGCTATGGATTCATAGCCCATTATGAGATAGAATGGGAATTTGCCAGTGGCAGAGTGAGAATAATGATTATGGATGAATTCTATAGTAGTAATATGATCTGCCCATATTCCTGGTAAGTTTTTATAGACTATTAAAAGACATGTCTTGATTTCTTGATTAATATGCTTGGTTTTTCCATTAGTTTGTGGATGATGGGCAGAGAAGAGGGCAAGGTTATAGTCTAGGAGTTTTTCAAGTTCTTTTTCAAAGAAGGATACAAATTGAGGACCACAATCTAAAATGATCTTTTTATAAAGATCAAACCATTTATAGACTTTATGGAAGAAGAGAGTGACAATTTCTTCAGCAGTCACTGTTTTCTTGATAGGGCATAGAATTACCCCCTTATTAAACCCATGGTTGACCATGACCAAGAGGAAATCAAAGCTGGAGGAAATGGGGAGGTATGTGATTAGATCATAAGTGACTTGTTGAAAGGGACAGATATAGAAGGAGGCAATGTGCATAAAATGGGATACAGTTGGATGGGTATTTGTTTTGTTTTTTTGGTAAGTGGCATATCCCAATATATAAGAGCAGATAAAGAAGACAAGATCAGGTCATCAAAACTTGGAAATGACAAGTTGATAAGTTTTGAGGTATTCAGAGTGACCAATAGTAGAATGATCATGACAACAGGAGACAATGGAGCAGCAGAGTGTAGGATCTACAGGGACATAAATATGATTTTGATAAAAAAGGATGCTATAATGGTATTGCCAATCAGCCAGGCAAGAGCAGAGTGCATGGGATATATTTTTCTGAATAAATTGAAGTAAGTTAAGGACCAGAGGATCAGAGGTGGATGTGGAGGAGATTTTGTTATGCAGTGTGAGGTCAATGAGGTTAACAAAAGAAAGGAAGAAAGGAGAGTGACAGCATTATTATTTAAAAAATCATCTGGGAATTGATCTGGTTAATGAAAGAAAGCATCCAATCCTATAAGAAGTGCCCCAAGTATGTGAATTATTTTAAGATCACAATCAGCAATGTCAAAAGCCAATATGCTTGGTATCAATTGAGTTCCTAGAGTTGCTTAAAGTAAGTAAGATTTTTGTGGTTGATGAAGACTTGAATAGAAAAATCAGATCCCAAAAGATAGTGGTGCCAGGCCTAAAGTGCATGGATGACAGCAAGGAGTTTACAATTATGAATATCATAGTTGTGTTCAGTAGCTGAGAAGATCTGGGACAGGTAGGAGCATGGGTGCCAGTTACTATTTTTATCTGTTTATAGAAGTTTGCTTCCAGTAGTATATTTAGAGGCATTTGTAGCAATAGGAAAGAATTTAAAGGGGTTAGAAAGGCAAAGAACTGGTTGTAAGAGGAATATTTCTTCGAAACAGAGGAAGGCATGGTTTCAATCATCAGTCCAAAACCATGGATGGTCTTTTTTGGTGAGATCCAGAAAATGTTGTGCAATATCAGAGTATCCATTGACAAAGTGGCAATAAAAATTGGCAAACTTCAAGAAGAAATATACTTCCTTATATTTTATAGGGATAGGCAAGGACCTGATTTCTTCAATTTTAACTGGATGCATAGAAAGAGATCTAGGTTTTGCAATCATGCCAAGGTATTTTACTTGGTTGGATTTAAACAAGCATTTTTGAAAATAAAGATAAATATTGAGCTTCTTTATTCATTGAAGAATATGACAAGAAGTTTTATTATAAGTTTGTTTGTTTGGGAAGAAAATCAAGATATTGTTCATATAAATAATAATGCATCTTTTTGCAATAAGATCTCTAAATTCTTTGTTTATAAAACAATGGAAGGTTACTGAAGCATTTTTTGGTCCAAAGGGCATTACTATTGTTACAATTTATCCCTAGTTCTTATTTCTTTCCTCCACTATGCCTTTATTTGAACTTATATTTTTTTCACATTAGTCACTCGCCTATTCTCGCAACAATTGTACTGGTACTCTGGCTCCTCCATAGTTACTCATCTCATTTGACTCATCGCTTCTCGCTGACTGATACTTCAGTCAGCATTACTCATATGTGCTTATCCTTTATATCTCCTTTTGTACTATATAAGCCTGCCCTTACTTTCTTCTCTATGTATATAAACCTGTCAACAGGTTCTTGGTACTTTAGCTTAGTTCTTCCTTATATTCTCTCGAATACATCTCCTCTTTGTGCTAGCTCCTAGGCACTCTCTTTCGTCTGGTCTCCTAGTCAACTAGTCCTCGTCCTACTATTGAGTAGACACTGTTCTGAATTATCTCGAACCCTCAACCCTAGGGTTATCCAGCACTTGGTTCTTGCCTCACAAGGGCTACACTCCTGCCTACCTGGTCGAAGCATAATAAAAGAACTAAGCTCCATCCAACATGAATTGCATTGCTCTAGATTGCCCAACATTCACCTGAACTGTTATTCTGGCTGGTGACATTGCCAAGACTTTCCAGCACCTTCAACTGCTTCCAACTCCTCAGAAGAAATCCCCACAGATCTGGACGAGCCTCTTGCCCAGGAAAACCTAGAAACACAGGAACTAACTGTACAACTCAAATGATCC
>JBBPKM010000547.1:0-13391 GCA_038089255.1 Austroboletus rostrupii
GCCAAGACTTCAGAACTGGGGAGCCAGTTCCGTCGTCCTGGGGGTTTATATACTAGTCTACTGTATGTACATGTTTGGTCCGTATCTACAGATCGGCCAATGGCATAAATAACTGTCCATGAGTCAGAGATAAGGAACATAAGGAGAACATGAGGTGTGGTTCTATCATAAAGAAGAGAAGCATAAGCATGAGGCGTTCTAGAAGCATAGGAATGGAAGAGAAGAAAAGAAGCATGCCATGGGGTGATCTAACCCCATATGGATATATAAAAGAATTGTCCATGTGAATGGCATAAGAAGGGATTCCCCTGGGAATAACCCTGATTAAGTAAGTGATTAGATAAGCAAAATAGTAAAACGTCTCTAAGTTCGTCAAATGTCTGTGTATAAATTCAGGAAAAATAGTAGAAAATATGGGAAAAATAGGGTCGTAACAGCCTGGTTTAGCCTCCTTCATTCGCTCCTATGTCACTGGTTGTGCTATGTGCCAACAGAACAAGTTCAATACCCATCCCACCATTCCTCCTTTAACACCCATTGCATCTGCTTGTACATGTCCCTTCCAACAAATCTCTTGCGACCTTATTACCGACCTTCCCCTATCCTCCGGCTTTGATTTACTCTTGGTTGTGGTCGACCATGGGCTTACTAAGGGGATAATCCTTTGTCCAACAACAAAAAAGGTCACCACAGAAGGAATCGCCACTCTTTTTTTTCACTCAGTATACAAATGCTTCAGTCTCTACGACAAAATTATCTCAGACCAAGGCCCACAGTTTGCCTCCACTTTTGCAAAAGAACTCAGAAAACTCTTAAACTATAAACTTGCCCTCTCCTTGGCATATTACCCTCAAACAGATGGTGAAACTGAACGAGTTAATCAAGAGATTGAAATATACCTCCACATAGTATGCAGTAACTCCCCAGGAACTTGGGCCAACCATATTACAATGGCCGAGTTTGTCCACAACCATCGCCCCCACTCTGTTACTGGCAAATCCCCCTTCTATCTTACCATGGGCTATGAACCAGTCACCCTTCCTTCCATCATTCATCCTTCAGAACTTCCAGCCACTGAAAACTGCCTAAAAACCCTTATCACTGCCCGAGAAGAGGCTCTAGCAGCACATGAACTAGCCTGGCAAACTATGGCCACTCGCACACAAAGAAGCTTTACGCCATTGGCCAAAGGAGATAAAGTTTGGCTAGAAGCTAGGAATCTCAAACAGCTTATTGCCAACCTGAAGTTCGCACCAAAACAAGAAGGACCCTTTACCATTGTTCAGGTCCTATCACCTATCTCTTATCATCTTCGACTCCCTGCCGCATGGAAAATACATGTCTTTCATGCTTCTCTTTTTACGAAATACACCAAGAACACCATCTATGGAAAGAACTTCCCTGCGCCACCACTGGATCTTATTGCAGGAGAAGAAGAATACGAAATAGAAAAGATCATATGACATCGCGGAGCTCTGCATACCCGCTCCTATCTGATCTGATGGAAAGGATACTCAGCCGAAGAAGATTCATGGGTCCCAGAGCGGGATCTCAAAAATGCAAAGACCACTCTTCAAGCATACAAAAAACTTCACCCCTCAGCCTTTTCCTCCCAACACACTTGAACTATCACTTGCACCATCCAAACAATGTCCTCACCCATCGCCAACACCGTCTCCATTTCCTCCATCTCTTCCCTTCTGACCTCTACTGTACCTTCTCCGACATCAACACGTCCTGTTACCCCTTTTGTCACCCTCAAAACCATTGAAGCTACTGCTGCCACCTTGAACCTTCCTACTCCTATCCTCGCCATCGATACCCCGCGCCTTGCTCATCGGTTCAAAGAACCAGTAGTTAACCCCATTCACTCAGTCGCATATGAACAAATCCTTGCTGACTCCCATTTTGCCACCGCTATAGATGCCCACTTAGACCCTGACTTGGCCACCCATGCTCTATACTGCTCATATCTCCAATGCGGTTCACCTGGGACCATGGGGAATATTTTATTACAGGATGCTAGGACTGCTCTTTACGGGCAACAACTTATTCATATCAGGGATGACCTACAAAGGGACCTTATCACTGCTATGCACAAACTGGACATAACCGAATTCTTCCTGGATGTAGATCACTATTGTAAAGACTTGGCAATGAAGACACCACTAGCTGAATGACTAACTACCCCTCCTCCTTCTACACCGTCAGCTTCATCCTCTGCCCTGAACTCACTAGAAGAACACCTCATCCAAAGAACAGAAGCATGGTGGTCTAGCAACAACAGATTTGATCCGTTACCCTCCAATCATCCGTGATACCACAAGACATGCTTTCAATGCCATCGGCTGAATCACGTATAGGTGGACTGCCATTTCTTCCAGTGTACCCAATGCCTTCGTTGGGCACCAGGCCATCATGCCAATCATTGCCCACTCCGACAACCTACCCCTAAGCTGTCTCCCCCATCCTCATCGTCATTCTTGCATCACTCTTCAGTTTCCTCCTCCTCTCATCATGCCACAGTTACATTCAGTCTTCCTGTCTCTCCTGCTGGATTTCGTACCAGTTCACGGGGTGCTCCTCGTGCACGCCCCTATCCCACAAGTTGTCCCCGGCGTCCTCCTCCTCCCTGAGTTCCTTCTCCCAAACCTTCTGATGATGGATTAGATGATGTGGCTTACGCCAACATCACGGGCTCTCCTTGTGGAGGATACCTGGATATCTAGGTTCTTCGCTGTAGCTTCAGATGTAATAAGGGGGTAATGTTATGATTTATCTCCATTTCTTATTTCTTTCTTTCACTATGCCTTTATTTGGACTTATATTTCTTTCACAATAGTCACTTGTGTAGTCTCACGACTATTGCACCGGTACTCTGGCTCCTCCATAGTTACTCATTTCTTCTGACTCATCACTTCTCGCTGACTGATACATCAATCAGCTGTTACTCATACATGCTTATGCTTCACTTCTTCTTTTGTACTTTATGAGCCTGCCCTCAACTTATCTTCTATGTATATAAACCCCTCAAATGGGTCTCCTGTACCTTAGCTTAGTTCTCCCTTGTATTCCCCCGAATACATCTCCTCTTTGTACTAGCTCCCAGGCACTCTCTTTCACTTGGTCTCCTAGTCAACTAGTCCTTGTCCTACTATTGAGTGGATGCTACTTTGAACTATCTTGAACCCTTGACCCTAGGGTTATCCTGTACTTGGTTCTTGCCCCACAAGGGCTATGCTCCTACCTATCTGGTCGAAGCGTAACAGCTATGGCTTTGAATATACTAAGGGGGTAATGTTACAATTCATCCTTAGTCTCTATTTTCTTTATGATGTCTATATCTGGACTTATATTTCTCTTCACAATAGTCACTCAAACATTCTCACAACTATTGTACCAGTACTCCAGTTCTTTTATGATTACTCATTTCCTTTGATTCATTACTTTTGCTAACTGATACATCAGTCAGCACTTACTTATATAATCTTACTCTTTTGCTCCTCTTTTGTACTATATGAGCCTGCCCTCATGTTCTCTCTTATATATATAAAGCCCTCAATAGGTTTCTTGTACTCTAGCTTAGTTCTCCCTTGTATTCTTCTGAATACATCTTCTCTTTTGTGCTAGCTTCTAAGTGCTCTCTTTTGCTTGGTCTTCTAGTCAACCAGACTTTGTCCTACTATTGAGTGAATGCTATCTTGTATTCCCTCGAACTCTTGACTCTAGAGTATCTCAACATTTGGTTCTTGCCTCGCAAGGGCTACACTCCTACCTACCCGGTCAAAGTGTAACAACTGCCCCCACTCTGTCACAGGGAAGTCGCCTTTCTACTTGGCTATGGGTTATGATCCAATTGCCCTTCCCTCAGTCACTCGCTCCTCTGAACTCCCCGCTGTAGAAAACCACCTAAAAACTCTTATTGCTGCACAAAAAGAAGCTCTTGCAGCACATGAACTAGCCCGGCAGACTATGGCCACATGATCATGATGTGGTTTTATGCCATTTACTAAAGGAGATAAGGTTTGGCTAGAAGCAAGGAATCTAAAACACCTTATCTTTAATCTGAAATTTGCCCCTAAATGAGAAGGACCCTTAACCATTGTTCAGGTCCTATCACCTATCTTATATTGTTTCTGCCTTCCCACCGCATAGAAAATACATGATGTGTTCCATGCATCCCTTTTCACCAAATATACCAAGAATGCCATATATGGCAAGAACTTCCCTATGCCACCTCCTGATCTTGTCATAGGAGAAGAAGAATATGAAATCAAAAAGATCATATGACATTGCAGAGCTCCGCACATCTGCTCCTATCTGATCCAATGGAAAGGATACTCAGCCAAAGAAGATTCTTGGATCCCTGAACAGGATCTCAAAAATGCAAAGACTGCTCTCCTGGAGTATAAAAAGCTCTATCCTTCTATCTTCTTCTTTCAACACACTTGATCTCTTACTTGCAAACACCAAACAATGTCCTTGCCTACCAGCAACACTGTCTCCATCTCCTCTGTCTCCTCACTTCCTATTTCTACTATAACATCTCCAACTCCTACTCACCCTATTATCCTCCTCATTACCCTTGCTGCCATTGAAGCCACTGCTGCCTCTCTAAATTCCCCAACCACTATCCATGCTGTCAACACCACTCATCTCACATATCACTTTAAAAAACCTGTGGTCAATCCTCTCTGTTCAGTTGCATATGAACAAATCTTAGTGGACTCTTGCTTCGCTACTGCCATTGACACTCACTTAGACCCCAACTTTGCTGCCTATACCCTTTATTGCTTGTACCTCCAATATGGCTCTTTAGGAACCATAAGGAATATTCTCTTGCAGGATGCCTGAACTGCTCTTTATGGACAACAACTCATCCATATTCAAGATGACCTCCAGAGAGACCTTATCATGGCCATGCACAAGTTGGACATGACTGAATTCTTCCTAGATATTGACCACTACTGCAAAGACTTGGTGCATAAAACACCATTAGCTGAATGACTTACTACCTCTCCCTCATCTATGCCCTTAGCATTATTCTCCACTTTGAACTCCCTAGAAGAACAACTCATGCAATAAATGGAAGCATGGTGGTCCGAAAATGATGGCTTTGATCCATTGCCTTCTAACCACCCTTGCTACCATAAAATCTGCTTCCAATGCCACTGACTAAACCATGTTCAGGTAAATTGTCAGTTCTTTCAGTATACTCAATGCCTCCAATGGGCTCCAGGCCACTGTGCTAACCAGTGCCCTCTTCATTGTCCTACACCAAAACCATTGCTGCCTTCCTCGTCTTCATTCTTTCATCACTCCTTGGTCTCGTCCTCCTTTCATTGCACTACAGTCACTTTTGGTTTTCTAGTCTCTCCTGCAGGATTTTGTTCCAGTACATGGGGCTCTCCTTGTGCACACCCCTATCCCACACATCATCCACAATGTTCTCCTCCTTCCCAAGTCCCTTCTCCAGAGCCCTCCGATGATGGCTTAGATGATGTAGTCTATGCCATTATTACTAGTTTACTATGCAGCAGATATTTAGATCTCTAAAGTTCTTCACAATGGCTTCAAATGTACTAAAGGGGTAATGTTATGACTTTTTCTTAGTTTCTATTTCTTTTCTTTGATATGCCTATGTATGGACTTATATTTCTTCTTACAATAGTCACTCAATCTTCTTGCAACTATTGTACCAGTATACCAGCTCTTTCATACTTACTTATTCTTCATGACTCATTCATCCTTGCTAACTGATACATCAGTCAGCACTTACTCACACATGCTTACTTTTGACTTCTCTTTTGTACTATATGAGCCTGTTCTTGAGTTCTCTGTTACGTATATAAATCCCTCAACAGGTTTCCTATACTTTAGCTTAGTTCTCCCTTGTATTCTCCTGAATACGTCTCTTTCTTCATGCTAGCTCCCAAGTGCTCTCTTTCGCTTGGTCTCCTAGTTAACCAGACTTCATCCTACTGTTGAGTGGATGCTATTCAGAATTACCTTGAACCCTTGACTCTACCCAGTTGAAGCATAATAGCCACTCACCAGACTGCTTGTCCTTTAATATAGGATCAAGCCTTCTAGATCACATTTGATCTCTATCAGATGTTTACTAGACTCTCTGGCTCTCTTGCCAGCATCCAGACAAGTCCCTAACACATTTGTGTGTCCTTGAGCATTCCCTGATGCATTCTCTTCATTGAGATTATGCTTTCTTTGACTTTACTGTTATGGTACAAGAAAAAGAGCCTGAAAGGCAATATTTATGAAGATCAAAAGAGAAGTGGCCTCGATGGCTTTATTTTTCATTTTTAAGACTTGTCTTGCCTGGCTGCAAGACCTTATCTTATCTAATCTTATCAAGTCAGCGCTTATCTAATTGCTTATCTATTGATCTTATCTTATTGGGGAATCTTATCTTATCTCCCCTGGATATTTTATCAAAGGATCACTGGCATGATCACATGATAAGGGAAGACTCTGAACCCTATTTATGCAAGTCACATCAGTCACAAGATGGCTATTCCTCAAAGGGTCTTGGCTTGCCTGACCAATTCCTTATAGCATGGCTATACCTGCCTCATGTCCTATCTATTTTCTGGAGTCACATCAAGAGCTGGAATCTTGTTCCTTGACTTAGGGTCTCTATTTATAAGTCACAAGGACTCACCCCTTATCTATGACTCACATAGAGTCATCCTATCTATGCCTCATGGTTGCAACATGCTGCTACATCATGCAGGTTCCCTGATGGTATTTATATAAAGAACCACAGGTCTTCTCTCCCATTGCAAGGCTATACATAAAGACATGCACCAGCAGCATGGATCAAGGGTCCTGTTTCTATTTATCTGAAGATCTGCCACACTAGCATGTGGTAACCTCATGACCACAGCCTTGAAGGCTATGTCTTATCTATGACTTTTATTTGTCATGACAACATGCTTTGATAGCATGGTATGCTTCTTATGGTATTTTATGACTTATATCTATTCTTTAAATTGTTACAGTATTTCTATTGGACAATAACAGACTTTTATTTAAGTAGTGTATATTATATCTTAGATCCCATGTATATACATATACATAGTCCTTTTATATATAAACTCCAAGGGTAACAAGACTGGATTCCCAGTCTTGAAGTTCTTGGAAATCTCCTCCAAATGTTAAAGCAAGTCCTCTCTAAGTCCTTGACCTAGTAAGGGGTAGCCAGTTCCAACTAGCAAGGCCTGGTGTTAAGCCTCCACCAGCAAGTCCCTGAAGATAAACCCTTGGTGCTAAAGCCCAAGGTGACACTCTTGAAAACATCAAAGACCTACTTTGTCCCAACATTTGGGCCTTAGTAGTTGGAGTGTTTCATTTACCAAAACTTCCAGGTCATTTCCTGATCCTGGATCTCACCAGAACCACTTGATTTCATTAAAAGCATCAAGTACAATCATCCTTTGTTGCTTCAGGCATTTTCTCGACAATTGCAGCACTGCATCTCTTAACCATCTGGTGGTTGTATTTATTGGTCATCTTGGCCCATATTTTTGATGTCATCTCATATGATATCCAATGAAATTCAGCATGCATTTCCATAAAAAGAAAGAATTCCTTATTATTTTTTATTTCTAGTAAATTCAGATGAACATGGGTTATAGCCAGAAACAAATGCTATGATCAGGCCTTGCTGGTTGATGCCACTTCCATCAGGCTGGTGTACATGATCATTGGGAAGTATACAAAGGCAGGGTTGGATGCCAGCAGGCTGGATATTGATCCTGGTGTGGAGTTGGCCCTTTTAGAATACCCAAAGTAGCAGTCAAGTGTGGTAGCTTGCAAGATCTAATAATAATAGCTTGTCTAGTAGTTAATGGATGAACAAATGTCATACTTACATTTGTACCTGAATTGGGTGATAGCCCAGTAACCAATACTGTTCATTTACTAGTGCCCAGGCCTAAGAAAGCATGTGAGTTGGATATTCTTTATTGGATATTAGCACAAGTCTGTGGAAGCTCAAGTAGCTTGGAATCAATCTTAAGTTCCTTGAAAATAAAGTCACAACTAGAGAGAATCATGCATTTCATAGTGTCTGGGTGGTTACTATCTTGAAACACACTTGAGCTTGAGTTTCCAGCTTTTGAAATAATGATGGATTTGAGCTCAATATCATTTATTTCTTCTTTCATTATCCTGCCAAATATTAGGATGTGCTCAGATGAAACTAAGCCAAAGATTTTGCCAGGATCTGTGAAGAGGAGCTCTTGGCTTGAAAATGAGTCACTCAGGGGCAGTTGGCTATATAGTGAAACACTCCAACTACTAAGGCCCGAACTTCAGGAAAAAGTAGGTCTTCAATATCTTCAAAAATGTCACCTTGGGCTTTGGCATCAAGGGCTTGTCTTCAATAGATACTTGCAGGTGGAGTCTTGTACACCAGGCCTTGCTAGCTGGGACTAGATACCCTTTACTAGGTCAAGGACTTAGAGAGGACTTGCTTTTGCTGGAGATGGAAATCCCTAAACTTTGAAGGGAAGATCTAGGACTTCAAGACTGGGGATCCAGTCCTGTCGCCCTGGGAGTTTATATACAAAAAGACTATGTACACATATGTACATGGGATCTAAGATATAATATACACTACTTAAATAAAAGTTCATTATTGTCCAATAGAAATACTCTAAGAATCTAAAAAATAGATATAAGTTGTTTAAAGTTCATAAGAAGTGTACCATGCTGTCAAAGCATATTGTCATGACAAATAGGAAGCATAGATAAGACATAGCCTTCAAGGCTATGGTCATGAGGTTACCACATGCCAGTATGGCAGATCTTCAGATAAATAGAAACAGGACCCTTGATCCATGCTGCTGGTGTATGTCTTGCATATACAGCCTTGTGATGAAAGAGAAAGCCTGTGCTTTTGAATATAAATACCATGAGGGACCTGCATGGTGTGGCAGCATGCTGCAACCATGAGGCATAAATAAGGTGACTTTATGTAAGTTATAAAGAGGGGTGAGTCTTTGTGACTCATAGATAAGGACCTTGAGTCAGGGATCAAGATTCCAAATCTTGGTGTGACTCTGAGAATAGATAAGACATGAGGCAGGCACAGCCATGCCATGAGAACTTGGTCAAGCAAGCCTAGACCCTTTGAGGAACAGCCATCCTGTGACTAATGTGACTTGCATAAATAGAGTTCAGAGCTTGTCCTAATCATGTAATTTGATGATCATGCCAGTGATCCTTTGATAAGATAGACAGGGGAGATAAGATAAGATGCTTTGATAAAATATCCTTTGATAAGATAAGATCAATAGATAAGATAAGTGCTGATATAAGTGCCTCTAATAGGATTAGATAAGATAAAATCTTGCAACCTAGCAAGACAAGTTGTAAAAATGAAAAATAAGGCCATCAAGGCCACTTGTCATGTTGATGTATAAATATAGCCATAAAGGCTCCTTTTCTCATACTGTAACATATAGCTTGGCAATAGCATTAGCTAGTTGCATGTGGTGGGAGCTAGATATTGCAACAATAAATAGAATCTTCTTAATGCCTTGTGATGCAATGTGAATATTCATGTGATGAACAAAGTCATGGCTTAGTGCTGCAAGCATGATAATGCCACTTGGCTATGCTCTTTGAAGTATATTCCATGCTTTATAACACCTTTCAATCTGGCTTCCATCAGACAACATGTCTTATTGACATTATTGCAAACACCCTTTTTAAACATGTTTCAATTGCTCTTGATGAATCTTAAATAGATAATCATGAGTGATGTTAGCACTAATGTGATTTAGTATACCTTTTCTGATGCAAGCAATCATATATATTATTTTTTAGTCCACTTATTATATGCAGCTGATAGCTACTGCTCTTGAATTTCTCTCCTCCAATACTTTGCACCACTATCTTTGCTTATATGCTTTTTTAGTGTAGCATTCATGATGTTGGTCATAATTGTAGCCTGGTATGGATTTTTATAGCCACTTAAAATGGTTGCCATATGCCTGAGTATATAGTGTTATGATTAGATTAGTATATGTATCTAATTTAAATCAGTAAGTGAGAAATATATGTATCTTGCAATAAAATATCAAATGTTCTGGATAGACTTACTCTCAGGAAAAATAGAGGCAATTGGACTCCTGACCATACAACAGCTGTTATTTGTGAACATTTCCAGAAATGGTCAGTCAAAAAGCTACACATAGTGCTTCAAGCCAATAAGCATTTCCACTATTTCAGCATTTGCTTTCAATTAACAGATACACCATCAAAAACAAATTAGATCATCAAGAAACCAATTAACTAAGTCTTATCCAAGCAATGATTTTATTGCACTCATTAACAATGCTCAATACTCCTCCTTTTAAATGCCTTGCTCATTGGCAGTCCTTGTCAGAGACTGTTGGTTTGTTAGAGATCTTGAAGTTGCTATCAAGAAAACAGCAGATGGCTAAAACATATGAGTTATTTTAGTCATTTCAAAGATCTCATATACTTGTTAGTGAGTGCATGTAGGATCAGCACTCAGATTCCCTCTTGTATGTGATAAAATCCAGGCAAGTCTCTGAAATAATATCAGCAAATACACATCAAGCATTGTATTCCATCTTATCATCAAATGCTGAGAATGGTAGGTAATTCTTGGTGTTGTTGCACTTGAAGTATGATGCCAATGTATTTAGTCCAATTTCTTCTTGATTCTGATAAAATATTTATACTTGCAATGGTTGTATTCCAGCAAGTGGAGCTTTATAAAATATTTTGAGATAAGTGTTTCTTTTTTTGAAATTGACAATGATTACTCATATTTAACTTGCACTACAATTCCACCCAAGGTCAAGAATGGCTGAAGCTTGATGATAAGATTGAAAAGATCATGTGTTGAGCTATAGTGGTGGTGAAAAATGGAGATACCACCTGATATAGATATCAGATGGTCAGTAAGTGCATATCATAACTCAAATTGGTCTCAGAGACTCACACAGAATTCTCTAGTATTCCTATTTCTTCTAGTAGGCTATGCTGGTTATCAAGCAGTAGTAGCTATCATGCTGGAACTCAGATATGTTACTGCCACTTTTTTTATCATCAGGTTGCTTAGTCCTCATGGTCATTTCTTTCATCCTTAGTCTATACACCTCACATTGGATCTACAAGTCCACTGCCACCTCATCTTGCAATATACTATGGAGTTCATAGGAATCAGTTCCATTTCAGCCATCCCACTGGACATTAGAGTATGACTGGCATTGGGGACAACAGGTGAGTTCCAGGTAATACAAAGGGTGAACAACATTGATGGGCTTCAAATATTGCACCACAGGATTAATATCAGTGGCCATAGGCTGCTTCTAAATGTGCAAATATGATGCTGGAATGAATTAAGGCCCAAAAAGAGGTACATCTGGGCTTAGCTTTGCAGCTATAATGCCTTTCTCTTGTGGCCATGTTCTGTTCCATATAAAGCTGACATATTTGACCATCTGTGACTTCTATTCTAGCTGGCACCAAAGACAAGTGGTTTTAGACTTTGATTCAGATATCTTGTTCCATTTTTCTGCTCTCTGCCTCATCTAGTAATATTCAATTACTAAAGCTCCAGGGACTCATGCATCAAGAACACTCACAGACTCATCCTACTTGTTATAGAAGGTGGTACAATCTTTTGGCAACACAAGTAGCAAGTTCATAAGAAGTGCAGCAATTGTCTTTGATTCAAATACAGACATCTGGATAGATTTAGAGGCATGAAAATTTAGGGGCTCAAGGTTGGATCCTAATGTATGATGATATGAGCAAATTCATAATAAGCAATGTATATAATTTGATGCATGTATGAGGGACAATAATGGAGATAAAAGACAAAAGAGAAGGACTAAGTACTATAAATGTGCCATACCATTTCTCAAAAAAAACTAATTTATATGCCAATAATACATAGGGTCCACCTGCAATGCCTGAATGCAAGTTCACAGCTAGTATGTAGCAGCCAATCTGGAATCCCAGCTTGTTTGGCTGGTGATACAGATATTCACTATGGCAGGGCTATCACTCACAATGACATACAATCATTACCACCTAATCATATTACTAATGTAATTGACCTTATTGTTGTCTACTGGTACTCTAAATTAGATTCTGATGGATAGCCTAACTTGCTAGCAAGCTTGGTCTTACAAGAGCTAGTTCAGCTGCTCTTTGCCCAATAAGTTCTTGCTAATTCATAAGGTTGGTTATCAATTACACATTTGATCCTTTCCTTTTCCAAACAGATCATATATGTGCCATGTGAATCCTGGGCAAGTGCATGACA
The DNA here is from genome assembly GCA_038089255.1 of Austroboletus rostrupii. NCBI lineage: Eukaryota > Fungi > Basidiomycota > Agaricomycetes > Boletales > Boletaceae > Austroboletus > Austroboletus rostrupii. Next base: position 12,332 of record JBBPKM010000547.1, read on the forward strand.
TAAATTGCATAGTGACTTTATATGTTGGACTCTATGTGATGCTGAAAACAATAGACAGAAATCATGGTTTTCATACTAACATAGTAAATAGTATGTACATTTACTCAAGTAATTTACAAGAGACAGATGAAATATTATATCTCATATGGGAAGATGCACAGAAATGGGAAGAACATAAGCTTTAGAAGAGATCTAGAGAATGAAAGAGAAGGTGGCAAGGAATGATGGACAGACAAGCAGCAGGCAATGTTACCTCATAACATGTTTGTAAAATTCATTGCTGTATTCTGTATTCTATATTAGTATATTATGTACTTTCATATACAGTCTGCACACTATACAACTTTGCACCAACTCAGCCCCTAGTATGATTCCACAAGCTTCAAAAGCTAACCCCTGCTGAGATTCTTGGCTTACCTCCTGGCTTGCAACTTCTTGGCATGACCAATCTGCTCATGTGAATCCATCAAATGCCACATGATATAACTTAGTGTGAAGATCTGCCAAGTTGATGCCACTATATGCTGAATAATGATAAGTTGTACTGAGTTTAAATATTAACTCATTTACTAGGATATGTAACTAAAGACTAAATACACATTTAACTATAGCAAATAGGCATATAATTAAAATTTATGGGTGTGATTGTGCATCAAGCTCAAGAAAGATATATTCTGGAAGAACATAATGTTCATGATATTTCTTGACAGCCTATGCTGCTTGTGATCCATTAAGCCCCTTTTGGTATGCATAAATGAATCTTAAAGCATGAATAAAATAATTTGCATGAATAAAATTAAGTTACAATACTAATTGAATTATATATGACCTACCAGCATATTTTATCAAGATAGACAGCTAAAAGTGTTATGATACAAGAAAATGAGCCTTTATGGCTATATTTATGAAGATAAAAAAAAAAGTGGCCTTAATGGCCTTATATTTCATTTTTTATAACTTGTCTTGCCAGGCTGCAAGATCTTATCTTATCAAGTTGGCACTTATCTCAGCGCTTATCTAATCTCTTATCTATTGATATTATCTTATCAGGGGATATCTT
>JBBPKM010000548.1:0-13701 GCA_038089255.1 Austroboletus rostrupii
GGATCGAGGTCGTGGGTTCTTCTACCCTTTTGATGTCTTTGGACAGCACTTGAGGGCGGTTAAATTTATTTGGGCATTGGCATGCCATGTGTCCTTTTCTTCAGCAGGCCAAACAAAGTCCTTCTCTGATGCATCGTTCTCTCTCTTCCAGAGTAAGTTTCTTAAGATGAATGACATCTATGGCCATGGCATTGGGGTCATGAGTTGGTTGGGATCAAGAAGTAAAGGTGGGGGAGTAGGTAGTGTTGCCTCGCTTGTGGCGGGTGGCGATCTCAATAGCTCTTTCTTCTACGCTGGCGAAATGAGCTGCTTTAGCATACCACTCAGTGATTTTGTCTGGGACTTTTTCCATTGTATGGATGTGTCGCATGAGGGAAACTGGAATTCCTGATGTGAAGTAATTGATCAGAACTTGATCATCACTGATCCTGGTAATGGCCACTTTGTTTTGGAAGGTGGTGATGTATTTCTGTAAGGTGGGGTTGTATCCACCAGAGCGATTTTCATAGATGCATTCTTTGGCAAGCCAGGCTAAAGACTTGCCTTTGAGGTTGGCATTTTCAAATGCTGTTTTGAAGTCCTTTTTAAAGTCTGCCCAGGCTCCGAGAGTGAATGTTCTGCCCATTAATTTTGCTTTGCAAAATGTGTCTGCCCAGGTAAGGATGGTGCCCTTTTTCATGAATGAGAGAGCGTATGCGATTTGCTTATTGGGGGTGTCATAGAGTTTGTCATTTACAGTGAGGTAGAGTTGAACAGAGTGGAGCCAGGGGAGAGCTCGAGAATACAAACCATCAAAGTCATCAGGGGTGCGAAGGCAAAGTTCAGTTGGTTTCTGTGCGGTGGTGTTGGACATGGTTGATACAGATGATGCTGGTGGCAGAGGAAAGAAAATTCATCCAGTCTGGGGTTGCGGGGTAGAACTCAGTGGAGTAGGGACCCAAGGGATTACCAGGGATCATTCGAGTTGTGTAGTTAAGTTGTGGGTGTCTTGGTTTTCCTGGGCGAGGGGTTTGTTAGGGTCTGTGGGCATTTCTTCTGAAGAGTTGGAAGCAGTTGATGGTGCTGGAGAATCTTGGCGATGTCGCCAGCTGGAGTATCAGTTTGGGTGAATGTTGGGCAATCTAGAGCAATGCTAGTCGCGTTGGATAGAGCTTAGTTCTTTTGTTATGCTTTGACTGGGTAGGTAGGAGCATAGCCCTTGTGAGGCAAGAACCAAGTGCTGGATAACCCTAGGGTCAAGGGTTCGAGGTAATTCAAGATAGCATCCACTCAATAGTAGGACAAGGACTAGTTGACTAGAAGACCAGACGAAAGAGAGCACCTAGGAGCTAGCACAAAGAGGGTATGTATTTGGGAGAATACAAGGGAGAACTAAGCTAAAGTACAGAGGACCCGTTGAGGGATTTATATATATAAAGACGAAGTCAAGGGCAGGCCCATATAGTACAAAAGGAGAAATGGAGGTTAAGCATATATGAGTAATGCTGACTGATGTATCAGTCAGCGGAAGGCGATGAGTCAAACAGGATAAGTAAACATGAGGGAACCGGAATACTGGTACAATAGTTGTGAGGCTATATGAGTGACTATTGTAAAGGAAATATAAGTCTGGATATAGGCATATAAAGAAAAAAGAATGAGTACTAAGGATGAATCGTAACAAGAACCTTGTTGTGGTATTGCCAGTCAGACAGGCACAAGCATAGGGTGACAGGTGTATCCTCATTTAATAATTGGAGGGACCAGAGAACAAGAGGATCAGCGGCCAAAGCAGAAGAAATACAATTATGGAGGGCCATATCGATAAGGTTGACAAAGAGGAACAGGGGTAGGAGGGTGATGGCAGTGTTGTCTGTCAAATCATCTGGACAATGGTCAGGGTGGAGAGAGAGGGCATCTGGTCCTTGTAAGCGGGCAGCAGGCACATGTTCAATATGAAGGTCATGATCTGCAATATCAAGCAGCCATCGCGCTTGTCGGCAATTTAACTTTTGGGGCTGTTTGAAATATGTAAGGTTCTTATGGTCCATGAAGACATGTACAGGGTGGGGAGAGCCGAGGAGGTAGTGACGCCATGCTTGGAGGGCTCAGATGATGGTGAGGAGCTCCCGGTTGTAAATGTCATAATTGTGTTCAGTTGCAGAAAATGTTTGAGAAAGATAGAAGCAGGGATGCCACTCACCATTTTCATCTGTCTGGAGTAGAATACCTCCAGTGGCAAACTGTTATGTTTTATTTCCTTTGTTTATGGACTCATCTCGTTTCCTTCGCGATGCCCTTATACAGACCACTTCGGCATCGTACTTGCTGCCACAAGTTTCCTCCCCATCTCGTTATTTGTATTACTCTATGACTGCACACTTACTCATTCCATAGCCCAGTCGCGACGTTTATTTCCTTTCTTTCTGATGGCCTGTGCAGCACTACAAAACCTATATCATTTCGCGTAGTGCACCATGTACAGTAGTTTAGTTCTCCTTGGTTAATACCAAGTGTCCACTTTGCTCCGCAACGTTCTCTTCCGTTGTGATTATCAAGCACCGAGTCGCCGTCCTACTCTTGAGTGGATGCTCCTTTGTGCTACTTAACGAGCCCTCCTCCACAGGGGCTATTTACACGAGATCCCTCCACAGGGGCTCTTTACGCTTGGAACTTGGTTCACCCAAGGCTATGCTCGCATCCTACCCGGAACAAGCGTAACACAAACTTTGAAGCATCCATGGCAATGGCAAAGGGTCGGGAAGTGTCGGGCATCCGGAGGACAGAATGTGAGGTGAAGATCTTTTTAAGGCAGGCAAACACTTCATCGCATGCTGGCATCCAAGACCATGGGTGATCCTTTTTCATCAGATCTAATAATGGTCGAGCAATGTTGGAGTAGTGAGGAACCATTGATAGAAGTTGGTGAACCCCAAGAATGAGCGGACATCCTTCAGCTTTGCCAGGGTAGGCCAGGACGCAATGCCTTCTAGTTTTACCGGATCCATGGCCAAGGTTCCGGGTTTGGCAATCATCCTAAGATATTCCACCAAGTCTGAGTTGAACAAGCATTTTGCGAGACGTAAATGTAAGTGCAGTTTATGCATGCACTGGAGGACTTGTTTAGTGGTTTCGTCATGGCTTTGTTGATCAGGGGAGAAGATCAAAATATTGTCCATATAGATTACGATGCATCCTTTGGCGATTAGGTCTCTAAACTCGTTGTTCATAAATCATTGAAAAGTGGCCAGCATGTTCTTTGGTCCAAAGGGCATGGCTACTGGTTCGAACAATTCTTGGTGCATAATAAAAGCTGCCTTCCATTGGTCACCTTCTTTAATGTGGATGTTGTTATATCCCCAATGAACATTGAATTTAGTGAAGACTTTAGCATTATGCAATTTGTCCAAGAGGTTGGATATCAGGGGAAGGGGGTAGGTGTCTTGAATCATGTGTTCGTTGAGGTATCGGTAGTCCTATACCAGACAAAGTTTCCCATCCTTTTTTTTTAACAAAGAAGAACAGAGCCGCTTGGAGTAACATAGATGGTTGGATTTTTCCTGATTTTAGATTCTCATCTAGAAACTTATCCTGGGCTTTCCTTTCTTCTGCTGTAAGCAGGTATGGCTTGCCAATTTTTGGTTTGAATGCGTCAGTGAGATTGATCTCATGATCACAGTCTCTATGTGGTGGTAATGGGATGTCCTTGTCAGAAAAGATATCCACAAAGTCTTTGTATTGTGAGGGTAAGACTACCACATCTTTCTTTGCATGGATGGCTAAGTCAGTTGCTGTCGTTAAAGCCACACACATGAGAGCGGGATTTGGGATGAACCGCCTGTTGGCGAGTACTGTGTGGGAGAGTGTGCAGAGTGGTTTGACATGGGCCATGTCCCTGGCAAGACATATGTTGCTGCATAGAACATCATCCTCTATTTGATCCAGGTATCTGAAGAGGTGTTCATTGATAAATGCATCCACATTGATGTGTCGAGATGGTGGTGTTGTATAATCTGGTTGGTGAAGGTTGTAAAGTTGTCCCTTCCGCTGCTTTTCTTGTTTGTGGGTGGCTATCATATCCGCTGTCTGATCTAATTCTTTTGGTATCTCCAATGTCTTCTTCTGCCAGTCGATTTTTGGGCTCACTATGGTTAACCAAGGGAATCCCAGAATTATTATTTCTTTCCCGCAATTCATCAAGTAGAATTCTGTTTTTCTTACATAGATTGACATTGACAAAAAGTGTTGTTTTAAACTTGATTATTCTGTTTTTATTCGTTGAAGTGTTGTAAGGACTTTTGTTTGCATTGTGTCCAGCTTAGAACAGGGGTTTGCTGACTAAGTGATAAGTATGAAAAAGGTAATACGAAAATGTTGGTACAATGAATATTGATGTCCCAGCACTGTGGGGAATGACGAGTGGAGCGATTTGTTATGATGGTCGTTACTGTGTCTCTGATGATGCTTTTAATGGGTGACCGAGGGACTTGAATTCGGTTATGTAGGTAGATACATGTGAAGGTATAAGTAATACAAACCATGTATGTAAGTAATGACTAAAGTAAACTATCGTAGTGAGCTTCTGGGGTGGAATAAGTAGTGGTATCAGGGAGCGGCATAGTGAGAAGAAGTGGTTCATAAAGGCTACTAAACTAGCTGTAAGTAGTTCGAGATCGACGATAAATAAGAAATAAAGGAAGACTGTGTACGAAAAGGGAAGACTAGACTACGAAAAAGGGGGAACATACTACATAGGGATCCAGCATTGCGATAGGTCGGGAGATGGTTTCCACACTCAGCAGGGATGGAGTCCTTACAGTGTCAACATTGTGAATTGTTACAGGAGTGGGGAGGCAAGTTTGAGGAAGCTTTTTGAGTTGAGTGAACTCCCAATCTATATATGATACCTGAGCACCGGAGTCGATAAGGGCCATGGCAGCAATGACATTGATGTTTATATTTACTGGTAGCATCAATTGGATAGGAATGTGCAGGGCTTTCATTGATACTGTTACATTGTTACACGATACATCAGAGGAGGAAGGAACATGCATTGCAAGTGTCCTCCTTTTTAAAAACCCAGGTTAATTTGTCGTATGGTTTTGTCATCTTGCATCTCTGTGAAGCTTGTTTGGGGTTGCTCTTCTACTTTTCGTACCATCCTGGTAGGTGGTGGTGCAGGTCATGTATTGTTAGGACATTCACGAAGTGAGTGCCCTTTCTTTTGGCAGAGGAAACAAAGACCTTTGCAGCATCACTCCCTTTCTTCTGGCATGAGCCTTTTAAGTTGGATCACATCTACATCCATGGTGTTTGGATCGTGGGTAGGTGTAGCACATGTCTGTATAGTAGGTGTAAACGGCATGTTACTGTGATGGTGTTAGGCAGCAATTTTGATGGCTCTTTCTTCAATGCTAGCGAAGTGGGCTGCTTTGGTGTACCAGTCTGTGACTTTGTCGGGTACTTTCTCCATAGTATGGATTCATCTCATAAGTGAGACAGGGATGCCAGATGTGAAATAGTTGATCAGGACTTGATTGTCCGTGATCCCAGTAATGGCGACCTTGTTCTGGAATGTCATAATGTATTTTTGGAGGGCGGGGTTGTATCCACCAGAGCGATTTTTGTAGATGCGTTCTCTGGCTAACCAGGCCAAAGAGTCACCCTTGAGGTCAGCATTCTTGAAGGCGCCACAGAATTCAGTTTCAAAATCTGCCTAGATCCCCATGGTGAAGGTCCTGGCAGTTAGCTTTGATTCTCTGAAAGTATCGGCCCAAGTAAGAGCTGTTCCTTTTTTCATAAATGACAAGGTGTAAGCGATTTGCTTGTTTGCTGTGTCATATAGCTTGTCATTGACAGCCAGGTACATCTGGACTGACCTGAGCCATGGGATGGCTCTTGCATATGATCCATCAAAGTCATTGGGGGTTCTGAGGCGGAGCTCAGTTGGTTTGACAGTAGCAGTAGTGTCGGACATTTGAGCAATAGGGGGCAGTGGGACACTAGGCGGGAAAGAGAAGATCCTTCCGGTTTGTGGTTGAGGTGTAGGACTTGGCAGGGTCAGTATGCACGGTATAACAAGAGACCTCTCAAGCTGATTTACAAGATTACAGGCCTCTGGGTTTTCTTCAGCTACAGGTTTGTCTGGATCTGTGGGGATGTCCTCAAACGAACTGGTTTCAGTAGATGGTGCAGGGAATGCCTGCCAATTGCACCAATCAGAAAATCTGTTGAGGAAAATAGTGGGCGATCTAGATGATACTAGTCATGATCATAGAGTTTAGTTCTTTTGTTACGCTTTGACTAGGTAGGATAGAGCATAGCCTTGGATAGAACTTCGATAACAGCCTGCAGGCAGCAAGGCTTTCAATAGGTAGCCCAAAGGAGTGTCTACTCAAAGGTAGGACAAGAACTTTAATGCTTGAATATTAAATCAGGAGAGAATGATTCGGAGCAAAGCAAACTTGGTATTGACCAAGGAGAATTAAACTAAAGTACATGGCTACAATAGTCAAACTGATATAGGGATAATTCATAGCACAGGTCATAATCAAGAAAAGGAAACATATGTAGAATGGGGCAATTAGATGACAGATAACTGGCTGATGAGTAAAAGGGAATATGCAATGAAGGAAGTCCACGATGGCAGACACAATAACGATGTAGTCAAATAGGGTTATCATAGGGAGAAAAAGAATAAGTCTGTATAAAGGAAACAAGAAGGAACGAATCGTAACATTACCTTGGAAGCTCCACTATACTTTTTTCTAAATCAGCCATCTTCTGCTCGTCCTACCAAAGATCCCTCTGCCCCTGTATGCTCCTGGCATCCTTCAGGACTCTTCTGAGCTCTCCTGAGCCATTTCTAGGTTGTTCCTAGATGTTCATTACTAATTGCTTCTTGTGAGCTTTTCAGCCTCCTCCTATCCCTGGATTAGGATCACAACCTGATCACTCTTGCATGGTTTGCATTCAGCATCCTCTGAATGCTCTCCCAGTCCTCTGAGCTTCTGTATTATCCATTTGGCCATCCCTGATCTCCTTGGATCATGTCCTCTTCACTGAGTCCATATGATCTTCTTATTTAGTCATTTATCTGGGTGCTCCCAGGTCTCCAGATCTTCCTTGGATCACATCCTCAAAGATCTCCCTTGTATCCAGTCACATCAACCTTCTCTAATACTCCTCCTTGACTGCTTCTCCCTGATCTGGCTTACAATTAGATCAAAGTCTCCTCCTGGACCTTTGTCTGACTTTAGGCCCAACTCCTGAAGTTCTTCTTGCTTATTTGTGCCTACTGGGCTTTCCTCTGAGTTTACCCACAGTTACCTGGGCCATTTGTCCACATCCAGACTGCTTACCCTTTAACAAAGGCTAAAGCTAATCAGATTACATCTAATCTCCATTAGATGTTCACCAAAATCCTCTGGCTCTTCTGCCAGCATCCAGACAAGTACCTAGCACCTTTGTGTGCCCTTGGGCATATCCTGATGTGTCCTCTTTATTGAGATCATGCTTTCTTTGACATTATCAGAACTTCCAGATCATCTCCTGATCCTGGATCCAACCAGAACCCTTTGATCTTTACACAAGACTTAAAAACAATCATCCTTCATTGCTCCAGGCATTCTTCTGGATGCTTCTCAGCCCTCTCCAGTTCCTCTTGCCACCTCAAGGCTCTCTGATCCATATCTGGCACCTTCTAGATATGTCTTCTTCCTGTACTTGTCATATATGGCTTCCTGCCATGTGTTCCTCTTGATCAGTCACATCTAGACTGCTTCCAAAACTCTTCTAGACATTGATCTGACCTATCAGAACCCTCCCTAATGTGTCTCTGCTTTTCCTGTACCCAGAACTCCTCCTGGTCCTGGATTCTCTTTGGTACTCTCAGTGTGGCCCCTATCTGATCTCTAGATCTCTCCAAACATTCCTGATTTATCTCTGTTGCTGCCTCATTAACAGTCACAGTACTCTGCCAAGATATCACTGATCAATCATTAGAGCCTCCTTCTGCTTCCTAATTATCTTCCATATGATCAGGAACCTTTTTGCTGTGCATCTGGCTTAATAGCCAATGCATTTCCTTGCCCCTGGACACCTCCTGACTGTGCTTCATGTGCCTCCTATGCTTATCTTCACACAGGAACTTCAAGTCTGCCTCATGGCATTCTAGATCTCCAACAGATCTTATCTTTGTCATATCTGATCCTTATCAGATGTTCCTCTGGACCATTATGCATCTTGATGGTGCCTTTCCAGTCTCTTATCTGTGCTTGCTCCAACAGCAAGTCTTCTTTTAGATTTGTCACACTCTCTGGGTGTTCATCATCTCCTGGTCCCTATTTTCTTGATCTCTCTGCTTCTTCTTGATTCCTTGTATCACAGACATTCCTCTTTGTTCCTCGGTCTCTCCTCTCTGCCTATATGGTGTATTCCTAGCCATTCCTGGTATTTCCTCTTTTATCTCTATCTTCTCTTGATCTAGATCCTTGACTCATTCTCACCTCATGATTGTATTCCTATTCTATCTTGCTTCCTTGATCCAATCCATGCTTTTTCCTTCACCCTAGACTTTCTATCTTCTATCTCTAACTCACATCTGTTCTATTTCTGCTTATCTCTGCTTATCTCTTCTCATGGGCATTGTCTCCTTGATTCCTTTCTTGGATATTCCCTGTACTATATAAACCTCTAGCACTCTGCCCATGTACCCTAGCTTTAGTCTCCTTTAATCATAGGCTTGATATTCAGCCTTGATCCCAGCTCCCTGAGGTTGTCTCCAACTTCTCTTGTATCATCAGTATCCTGGCATAGCCGTATGGTGTGCATCCTTGATGAGTCCTTCATTGGACTTCACTCTTTTCACCTTGATCCTATTCATGCAAGTGTGCTGATAGAATATCTAGACCCTCCTGAACTTGTCTTGCCCTGGAGTTCAAGTCTCCTAAGGACTATACTCCACCCTACCTGGGTGAAGTGTAACACTTTGCACCTTTCTGCTTTATCTGCCACCAAGGCTGCAGGTAATTGCCATGTGGATCACACTTCTAAATCAATTTATTCCAAGAAGAATTCAGACTTTGGTTTCCATAAGCGCAAAGCTTTGTGTGCTGAGCTAAGTAGCCAGGATGAGGCAGATATGCATGGTTATTCTTATAGCCATGTTACATCAGATTTGCCAGATATTGACACCAATATGTCAAATGGCCTTCCCATAATGGATGGCCAAAATGAATCTGAAAATGAACCAATGTTGGCCTTGGCCCTGGTAGATGCTGATTATATTGTAAGTTTCTATACTTTTGAATTTCATCAATTGGTATGTGAACTGCTAATATTTTATACTTACAAATGATGATTCATTCCAAGTTTGAATGCATTGTGGATATTTCAATGATTTTCATATCAGGTGAATTGATGAATTCTAATACAAAGCAGAAAGAAAAAGGCCATTGGTGTAACCTCTGCAGGTGATTGTTTTCGTCAAAATTTGAATACATTCTGATGCTCAATATATATACCTGGGCCCTTAATAGAGAAAAAGGCCTTTTTTCTAAGTATGCCTTCCTTAAAGGAAGTATCTTAAGTCTGCACAGCCATATAGCTAGGTAGGCATTGTGTGCCATAGACTCAACAAGCATTTTATCATGTTCAGGCATAAAAACCATGTGACAGCATACAAGAGTCAATTTATTACTGCTGGTATTACCTTTTATCCTTGTGCACTGCCAAAAGATGATAAAAGATATGTTTCAATTTAGTATTATTGATATTTCAAGGTAATCTCAGTCCTAGTGGTCTGGGTACTATTCAGACAACATTAGATGGTTGCTTGGTGCCAAAATCAGAGGCACCTGCATTTACTGCCACTGGATTGCTTGACTATATTGTCAAGCTTATTGCCATGGAGAATAAAGTATGTGCAATTGAGAGATTTTATATCCACTTTTCTGACAATATTTTGATCTATAGACATTTTTGCTTATTGACAAAGGGCCATTCTATTTCTTATTGCAATACCTCCACCCAAGTCTCAACAACAGGGATATTCCACATCGCAAAAAAGTTTGCAAAAAGATAGTTAAGAGAGCTAAGATGGTCAAAACTCAGATCAAAGAGTGTTTGCAAGTATTTTCTGTAATCTCAAGCATGGGCACAGTCTTATTATGTGACCAACTTTTCAAAATATTGATAGCTATATCTCTTTTACCTTTGATACATGGACCAATGACACACATGATCCATATATTTCTATTACCACACATTATATATATGCAATGCCAGAAAATCCACATGAGTGGAAACTACAGTCATCCACCGGCACTTGAGACACATTATTTTCAATGTCTGCCATGCCACTACAATATAGAAAAAAGTAGATCAAATGTTGTAGGGACCTAGATACACACTAAATATACCTCTGTAGAAAAAATAAAGGGAATCAAATCAACTTTGAATCAACAGTAAGATCCAAAACATTTGTATCTTTATCAGTGGAGTTTACCACTTGAGACACGTTCAGATATGGTATAACCTAGTATATGTGTCTAGCTAGCTGAACAATCTAATCAATCATCTCTGTTCTCACCTTATTATCCTCATATGCATCATTCTCATCCACTCTGCATTCATCTGCTTTGCCTGTGATTTGGTCATTCACAACAAGGTATTTGCTTTCATGCTTTGAACTTTCGTCAGGTTTTGGAACTGCAGCTTCCAACTTTGACAACTTTGCTCTCCTTTAAGATGTCTTCTAAAAGTATTATGATCAAGTATGGCTCTTTTTCCTCTTTTTTCATTTTGGCATTAACTTGACAGCAAATTTCATGGTTGCTGCACTGCTCTTTCTTAGGTTTCTCTAGGTTCTTCATATGTAGACTAATACCAAGAGCCACTGCCTCTTCATATTCTTGTCCTCGTTGCCTTTGCTTTTTGTCTTTAGACTTTGGTCAACCAACTATGTTAGTATATTATATTCATGTATGTAAATATGGTCATACCATATACAGATATATCATAGTTAGGGCTTCACTTAGGCATAGATGTACCTTTCCTTTTTTAGATTGTCTAAGGTTTGTCTCAAGTGCCAGTGGTATCTCAAGTGCTGGTGAATAACTGTATACTCAGAACAACTGTTATTCAGTCTCTTTGAAGGCAGGCACTTAGGTGAGAGGATTGCAAAACTCATTTCTCATGTGATTTGCAAGTATGGTATCCAAAAAAAGGTTACTTTGCCTTTTTGTTTTATGTGTAAAACTAACAATAACATGTATACATGATTAGATTGGATGGTTTACTACTAATAATGCAGAAAACAATGATACAACAATTAAGGCCTTGGTGGAGGCAATCCCTGAAGCTGGGATTAGTCACTACAAGGAGCAATGAATCAGGTAGTTTGAAAATCAGTCTATCTATTAGCCTGGTAACCTAACATGATACAATAGTAGATGTATAGAGTACTCCATTAATCTTTCTGTTAATTATTTTGTTGACAAAGTATCACCAACATCAAGAGCCAAGCTGGCACACAAACTCAAAGCAGTGTCACAAACAGTCCAAGATACCAAGGGATTTAACATGGTTGATCTAGATGGCCTCAAGCACAAGATTTCTGCCACCATGCATAAAATTAAACACTTTGATTTGGATTTAGAGTCAGATGATGCTGTGGTGGTGCTGCCAAACTTCATTGGGGTTGCTGATACATTGGGAAAATCCCTAGCACTTATTACACAGGTATGTTCTGTTTCCATTGTCTTTCATACATTGGTCTAACTAATAGACTGAAAATGATTCAAAAATCTCCTCAAGTATGCACATTTTTCCATGAAACATGCAAGAAAGTAAATATTCTGGTACTGCAGTTGGTGGAGTGGGTCCGCACTTGTTGGGCATTACTTTTTTTCTATCTAAATCACTTTTTAAAGCTTTGGAAGGTGAGCACTTCATATCCAAAAATATATCCTCCTATTGATAACACACTGGCAGACTGTCATCTGCTTTGTAAAAAAGGCAGATGAGAGTGGAAAAGTTTCTGCACTCAAGAAAAAGTAGCAGTATGCCAATTATAGACTAACACCCACAAAATGGAAGCATCTTGAAACTATATGGTGTGTTCTTTAGGTAAATAATGATGTGCTGAATAGCTTAGCAACAATCCAAGCCATGTTATTCAATTGCTAATATCTAGTTTTAGGAACCTGTAATAGCAATGCAAAGTTTTTTGGGTGTGACATCACCCTCTCTTACATGTTCCATTCCAGTTTTCAAGTTTCTTGCTCAGAATTGGAATGATTTTGCTGCAGATGCAGAGTACAACTTCCTCTTGGCTGTGCTTAAGGCTGGTCTTAAGAACCTTACTAAATGGTATCATGGCACAGATGAGTCTGATGCATACTTTATAACCATGGGTTCATCAATTTGCTTATCATTTAGTTTTTCTGACCACTAAGGGCACCAATTGGTGGCCTGGGTGATATTTACCTTGCGAATTTCAGTGCTTGACCCTACCATCAAGCTTGCATACATGAAAAGCAAGTGGTCTACAGATGATTACAAAAAAGGGCTGCAGAAATTCGAAGCTGCAGTAAGTAGTTTTTGATCATCTAGTAACAGCCTTTATTAATATACTCCTAGTATGACACTTACTATCTTGCAGTACCACCATGTCCCACACTGCAAGCAACAATATCAGAGCCCAAGTTGAAACCCAGTTTGTTTCTCTTTCCACCACAGAGCACACCTCTTTGATGTTCCTTCAGTCATACAAGTGGAGAGATGTGCACAAAGTGCCACACACCCACATGCAGAGTTATCATCCTACCTGTAAAGTTCACTGGAGGAGAGTATTCTTGACATTGTTGGTTGATGGGGGGTAAGTTGCTTTTCATGTACTATATTGCTGTTGTGCTTACTTGTCTTTTCGCATAGCATCATTCCAATCAGTATCCAACTCTTTCCCAGATGGCACATGACTATCTTGCTATTCAAGGCTCTTCGACACCCTCCGAGTGAGCGTTTTCCTTGGGTGGCCTTACAAGTGTCTTTCACTGTAACTACCTAACTCCACAGGTCTTTGAAGTGCTTGAGATTCTGAAGGCTGGTTATCGCAATGGGCATGTTAGAGCAATAACCGATGCAGGTGTTCATGCCTCCAACACAGCAGCATCACTCAGATGGTCAGATTCGGGTAGTGGTATGACATCTGAATAGAAAGTAAGATATCATTTTTTTGGAATAAAATTTACATTTCTTGTACTCTAATGCTGATAATACATGCATGAACATGTTCAAACACATCCAAATGCATTCTGAACCTTTGGTCACATCCACTGCTGGTCCGGATTGGTGTTCTGAGCAAATGCCGAACCAAATACTGTGTCCAGTTCGACATTCAGAAAATTCACTCTCAAACCAGATGGAACCAGACCCATCCATCACTATATGAGATGACATCAAAAAGGTGGACCAAGGCAACTGATAAATACAACTGCCAGCTGGCTGAGAAATGCAGTGCTATAGTTGTCAAAAAGAACTCTCTTGCCTTGCTTCATTAACTAGGTAACATGGAACCAAGACTGGTCAAGAGGATTCTGAGGAACAATTACCACTGTAAGTTCTATTCTTTTTCATGTACTAATATTATACTAATTGTTTGCTACCAAAGTGCAATAGTGAAAAATTCTGGTAACACCATTGCTTAGTTATCAACCTGAT
>JBBPKM010000549.1:0-13701 GCA_038089255.1 Austroboletus rostrupii
AGGGGGGGGGGGGGGATCAAATCCTCAGTTTTTGTGGTGCCCATATTGATCATGTAACTTGTACACATTTTCTGGTGCCATCCGTTTTGCAGCTGGGTTAACTCCACGTCCCTCTCACTCCGACACCTTGGCAGTGTCACCAGCACCATGATTTACATACTCTCCTGCCAGTCGATGTCTACCTTGCCTTTGTCGACAGAGTTGCAGAAACCGCAAATCTTCTGTCAACCCAGCAAAGAGACTATTCCCTCTTGGCTCAGACTTTCCCAGTGCAAACGTGTAAACTTCTGCGGAAAAACAGGGACAAGCCAACCCGGTGGTCTTTCACCACGCTACGCCGATGGCTCACTGAAGTCGAACGACCGTCTGCTGGTGATGTCGCGTGGGTCAGCAAGGCCAGAAAATATGTTCTCACACACTCAGAGCTCATCTGGGAACGCTTGAAGGGAACGCTAGGTGCCCCTCCTGAACTGGAATAGGAAGTCTTCGGTTCTTTCTATTTCGTTGACAGTGCGCAGCGTGCACCTGTTCTCTCCTCCGAGGAAAACGTGGATGTTCTAAATGGCCTTGATCGGTCCCATCTGTCTCCCGATGCCGTCTCCTTGTCATCGTCCCCATAGCAATCACTGATTATCGAGCCCATCATAGCTCATCTTCGAACCCTCTCCCCTGCTGCCTCTGGAATGAATCACTCGCCACGGAGCCATTTGGCTGATCTTTCTCAGTTTAGGTCATTAATGGCGCGTTATGATTGGAGGGCAGCCAGCCACTAAAGGTCCGAAATTTCTTGGCCAATAGCCGAAAGTTGGTCATGATAACTCATGAACTGAAAGTCTCAGGCAAGCTGGAACTTGCTAGATATGATGAGTTTGCTGATCTGCTGTCATCATAGACGAATTGAGTTGAAAAGGACACCAAGTTCCTGGATCAGAAATTCAGTTACTAAAACTGCTCAGCCAGAGTAATACAGGTTTTCTAGGGATGCCACTGGACAAGGTATCATGCTAATGACGACTTCCTCATGTTCGATGGCTTGCGGATTGATTTCGGGATAGGCCACGACTTCGTCAACCTTCAAAAATTACAACTGTCAATCTACCCTGGAGTGCTAGGCTGAAGACGTGGCACATCCCAGACACGGACTTCGTCTAATGTGAAGATGTTACCACACTTGTCACACACAGAGTTGGAATCCATCATGGATGCGAAATCCTTTAGGCATATTGATGAAGACTGATCTCAGTTGTGACCTTGCTGATGCATCTCGACGATAACGCCGGTTTCCTCGATATAATGTATGACAGTTACTTTCCAAATTGGTAGCTATGTATAACTCCACAGTTTACTTACAGCACATACGAAGAATACTATTGAAATTTACCAAGATCGATCTAGCAATTATTTGTTATTTGTGAGCAATTTATTACTTTCGGAATCGACTGTAGAGGGACTATAAAACGTAGAGCCCCTCTCTGTTCCCCACCTTTACGAGATGCTTTCTTACAAGTCCTTCCTCTTTGCCGCACTTTCTTTCATACTCTTCGTCTCTGCCGCATTTATCCGCGTTGCCAGGGATTATAGCGACAATGACCTCGCATATAATAGTGATCCCAAGTGAGCAAGACAGTTGTTGCCCGTGTTGCGATGAGGCTAACATCCACCACGCATAATGGTTCAAGCTTTAAAGAAAAGAATTTGACCACTAGGAGTGATCCGCCTCCACCTCCCATATATCCGAACCCTTTTTCCACCGAGCAAGTACAATGCTTGGCAATGTCGTGGTGAGACTGACATCGATACCAGTGAAACTGAAAGACTGGCAGGCAGAGCCTTTACCAAAAACAGGAATTATATACAGATGTCAAGAACTACTGTTTGCCTTGCTGATGACGTGGCATGTATCGACGAAGAGTTTGCAAAGTGCAACATACATAATATATACGACCTCACTCCCTGCGCACATGGTTTACTCTGTGCAGCCATACCCAATAATGGGAGACTGCAAACGGATTGTTTTCGCTCATATTATATTCAGGGGAAGTTTGGAAGATATGCCACTGGTTTGGATATATTAGATCATAAAATACCCGATCCATTGGCTGCCACCTAGCTGTTTTGCAGAGCTAAAGGCTTAAAAGGATGGCGTTGGTTTTTTGGTATTTACTGCTGGTCAGGTTCTTTTTTTACATATGACATTCTTCAAACAAATGACTGATGATTTGTCTAATGTTTCGGTGTAATGCTTGTGTGAACGGGGCGTCGACATAGTGAGTATTTGTTCAAAATAACTCGAGTTATGCATGTGGTTTCCATGTCTAATTCCACCTCAAACACAGTGGTACAGGGTACCAGAACTTGCTAATCACAACCCATACCCCTGCCCTGCAGTTACCTTACCTGTGCAGTTCCCTAAGTGTACAGAAATGAATCACTTGTGTTCCAGAAGATCAACAAGCTAATCAAGAAACAACTTTGGACAATGCAAAAAGATGTTACACATCATCCTAATTGATGATTCTTTAACAACCATGAGAGGTATTGCATGGCTTGATGAGATCACCAAGTTTCACAGAAGAGATTGTGAGCATGGGAAAAGGTCCAATATCAAGACAGGCAAGAATATGTGAAAAGGGGAAGCAAGTTCGGTGGCGTCTGAATTGATTGGACACGGCTACATAATAATTGCATGCCTGGCTACATTTAGGAGTCGTCACTCAAGTTGTGTATTATTTTCACTTGCGACTCGCGAATGGGGTCAATGGCCTTTGCAAACTGCATCCCAAGGATCAGTGTTATTACCACTCCTTCTGCAGTCGTCATACTCATTGCTTAGGCAGCCAAGACAGGTTATTAAACTCTCCTGATTTAACCGCCTACATCAACAAGAGGTCTTTCAATCAATGTGTGCATTTATGCTCCTGGGGCGTGTTGGTGGCGATCAGAGTCGATGACCGGATGTAGCCCTTGGAGGGATGATGAGTGTCAGTGGTGAGGTCTGATGAGCCGAAGAGACAAGGGTACACATTGATCGACAATTGCAAAAACTTGACCCGAAATTCCGAAATCGACGAGAAAAAAGGACCTTGTTGCGACCGACGGATGGAAAACAACAGAATCTAGAATGGGGGCGGTGAGGGCGACAAATTTCAAAAGATGCTTGTCGAGTGCCACATGCTCTCAGGATGCATTTGGCACGACGTTCCCGGCGCGATACTTTTTTCCGAACCAAGCGAGGAGGCGAGTAACTACTGAATACGGAAGTCTTAGGGGTAATGACAATATTGTCGTTGGGTCGGGCGACCATCCCATTCTGGCGGAACCTTAAGTCCAGACGAAAATCTACATAATCTTCATTATCATTGTCACCTACAAAGAGAGAAAAACGAAACACCACTACAAGCGCGAGACCATCACTAATTGTGCTGTAGTAGAAGAACAGTCATCTCGGGAGGAAACTAGATCCTTGAGTTGACCAACTCTTAAGCATACAGGTCATCCTCTGGGGTATCGTCCTGGAACGCCGCGTTCCCGGCCGGTGCAGTCGTCAACCCAGAAGGATCACCTTCAGGGAATCTAAAGTTGTTCCCGAAACCGCGTGATTGCTGGAGATTCTAAAAAATAGTACCCACTTGAGCGGCAACACGCAGATGATGACAACAATAGTAATTACCTGAGCAAACATCTCATACCGCCTGATATCCTGATCCGACACAGACCGTCTTGCGTATTTCATTGCTTCCTCGAAATGCTCCCTCGTAATCTCCGGTACAGGATCCTCCTCATCATCCTCATCCATTGCGGCGTCCGGGTTCTCCCCCGCAGCTTCCTCCTTATCTCGCTTTTCTCTTTGCCGCTTGATATCCGCCTCAATACTCTCTCTAATTGCGAGTTTGGCGGCACGCTGACAGATCTCTGTCAGATCTGCACCCGAAAATCCGTGCGTCGACTTGGCGAGGAAGCTGAGATTGACTTCAGGCGCCAACGGTGACTTCTTGAGCTGAGCCTTCAAAATGGCTAAGCGCGAGACTTCGTCGGGGAGTGGAATGTAAATCAGCTGATCCAATCGTCCAGGACGTAGTAACGCGGGATCTATTTGGTCCGGACGATTGGTAGCACCGATGATGAAGACGTTCTTCTTGGTGTTCATTCCGTCCATTTCAGTGAGAATCTGGTTAAGCACTCGGTCACCAGCACCACCCGCATCACCGACGGATCCTCCGCGGGCTTTCGCGATAGAGTCAAGTTCATCAAAGAACATGACGCAAGGTGCTGCAGCACGTGCCTTGTCAAAGACATCCCGAACGTTTGCTTCGGATTCACCGAACCACATTGTGAGTAATTCTGGACCCTTGATACTGATGAAATTGGCATTGCACTCGTTGGCGATGGCTTTGGCCAACAGTGTTTTGCCAGTTCCAGGAGGACCATAAAATAGGACACCCTTTGAGGGTGCCATGCCGTACTTGAGGAATTTTTCCGGGTGGTCAACAGGGTACTGCACTGTTTCTTGGAGTTCCAGTTTGACCTTGTCGAGACCACCAATGTCGTCCCATGTAACGGTCGGCACCTCGACAACGGTCTCCCTAAGTGCAGAGGGATTGGAAGTGCCAAGGGCAAATCGGAAGTTGTCCATGGTGACGCCGAGCGAGTCGAGCACTTCAGCATCAATAGTATCCTCATCGAGGTCGATCAAGTCCATCTTCTCTCGGATTTGTTGCATGGCAGCCTCAGAGCATAGGGAGGCAATATCCGAACCAACGTAGCCGTGAGTATCGGCAGCAATCTGCATAGCCGATTACCTTGAGAAAATTCTAACACTGACAAAACAAGCTTACCTGCTCTAAATCAACATCATCAGCCAATTTCATGTTCTTAGTGTGGATGCGCAAGATCTCCAGACGCCCTGTCGGGTCTGGAATACCAATATCAACTTCTCGATCGAAACGACCAAAACGACGAAGCGCAGGATCGATCGAGTTAGGGCGGTTAGTAGCAGCCATAACGACGACGTTCGACCGAGCCTTCAAACCATCCATGAGAGTGAGGAGCTGGGATACGACACGACGCTCCACTTCACCGTTTGTCTACAAAACAAAATGAGTACAGTGGTCGGATGCAACCGATATTCCTTCAAACCTTTTCACGCTTAGGAGCAATAGAATCGATTTCATCAATAAAGATGATGGAAGGGGAGTTCTTCTCAGCTTCTTCGAAAGCCTTGCGCAGGTTACTCTCACTTTCACCAGCCATTTTACTCATGATCTCCGGGCCATTGATCAAAAAGAAGAATGCACCAGTCTCGTTGGCCACAGCGCGAGCCATAAGCGTTTTACCGGTCCCAGGAGGACCGTACATAAGGATACCCCGTGGTGGTTTGATACCAATGGACTTGAAGAGTTGAGGATGGCGGAGGGGCAGCTCGACAAGTTCACGAATTTGTGCCATTTGCTTGCGGCATCCGCCGATATCATCATAGCCAACATCGTTCAAGTTTGCTTCTTCGTCCTCGCGCTTGACCGGGTCGCCCTCTACATGACGTGTTAAATTTAGATTTCCTAGGTGGTACGCTCTCATACCTGTGTGAATAACCGTGTCTTGCGCAACAATACAATATTCGGCAGGATCGGTTTCAACCACCTTGAATTCAACCGTTCTCATCCCTCCTCGAACAAGGAATGTATCACCCTTGCGAATGGGACGATAGGCTAGCAGACAGTAAGCAACTCAATCAATAAAACACCTTCCGAATTACCTTCCAAGAAGTAAGGCTTGAGATAGACTTCGAACAGGTTACCACTTAGACCCTCCACCGAGTCGTCGAAGGGCAGGACATGTATCCGCTTGCCATACTTGATGTCGAGACATTGATGAACACTGACAAGATCGCCAAGCTTTACACGTAGGTTGTTTCGCGCAACCTTGTTCAATTGGATACGGCCTTCCTCGACGTCATCTGAGGCCAAACAGATGAGGACAGTATCGCGTCGTTTCTTTCCCCTGTACGTTGCAAGACGATGAGTATTCCAGAGTGGGAAGAAAGGAATAAAAAAATCGTATACCTTACAATGATGGTGTCACCCCGGAAGAGTGTTAAGGTCTCCATCGTCGTGGGGTTCAGGGTCGCAACTACGTTGTGTTCGAATAGGATCACAACCGGAGATTCGAAGATACTCACCAGAGTTATCATCCGCAGACGCCTCGTCTACAATAAGACGGTTTGGGCTAGGGGACAGGTTAAAGGGAATGGTTGTGGAGTGGCATATATACATACGACTTCTTCGGGCGGAGAATGGCTGTTGAGATGTCATTTGGACCTGGTTGGGGTGGTGCGCCGCTAGGATCAGCCATTTTGATAAAGTATAGGATGAGCTGTGGTGATGGTCAAGAAGAAGGAAGCGATCGACTTTATCGTAGAGGACGCGCGTCCTCGAGGGAGACTCGAATCTTACCGGCCATAAATAGCACGTGATCTAAGCTTATGTCAGGCTTTGCTTGGTGTTTCCTGCTCATTCGGGAAGGTTCGTACGCCAAGTGTTTCGGCCCATTTACACGTATCACTTTCAGGTGGCCGAGGTTAACATATATTAGCCAACAGAGCTAGATAATTTCGTTGCTTTGAGAGTGAACAATCCCACAGACTTTGAAAACGAAACGGCTGACTGGACCATACGATTAAATATAACCTTGGTTGACTGAGCCCACATTCTTCGAAGGGCCCATTTCAGTCAAACGGGCATAATGATTTCAGTGATTTGGTTAGTGGGTTTGACTGGTCCTAACTGTCGGCTACCGCTGAGACCACCTAACTATTTTGCAGAAATGATGCATGCCTAGCAAAAACTGGGGTAATCGCGGATGCACCCCATGAGACTGCTGCTGTCAGTAAGCAATCTCTCGGTGGAAAAACAAAACGTACCGATGCACAATTCTGACAAGATGCTCGCATCGTTGAACAAGTATAAAATAGACCCCGTCACGCATTTCGAGTCTTTCTTTAACATGTTATCAAAGACGACGATAAAATGAAACAAGGCAGATGCGCCTATAATTGAGCAAGGTAGAACAGAGAGCGAGAAGAATGATCATAGAAAAGGTATAAAGCTGAAACTGAGAGCGACGGTGACGTAGAACATCATTGGCATCAGGAAATCATGCATTAAGAAGAAACGGTCTAAAAACTGTTCCTGGTTTCGGGTTCTATGCATCTTCAGGATGAATATTCTGTTGCGCAACACCGGGCAATGAGGCAATTATCTATAGGGCAACTACCAAATTGAACCGTGGGAGAATACTTCCAAGGCTGCCATTTAAAAGTTTGATCATAATGGTAACAGCTTCGGTCGGAATGACCGTGAAACCGGCAGTAGGAGCTTTTCAACGGATTCTGCCCCTTCGTGGCGCGCAGCGTGCACGCAGAAATTTCTTCAATTTACCGATTTTTTCCTCCGCTGACCCATTGTCGCACAATGGGTCGGAGGCTCAAAATTATCACGAACGAAAAATCTTTCCGTGCGTTACTGTGGATCGATACTCTGTGACTTATCCAACTCCACGCAGATATCGGAGCAGAGAGTTGTACAATGTCATTTCGGATGTAGAATCATATTCGAATTTCTTGCCATACTGTATTGGTTCGAGGGTTCTCGAAAAGAACACACGGCCGGATGGATCAACGGTGATGGAAGCTGAGTTAACAGTAGGCTTCCTCGCGTTCAAGGAAAGCTACGTCAGTACCGTGACATGCAGGCCAAATGTTTCTGTAGAGGTACTTCTTTCGTGCTTGTATTTTGCCATTCATTGTTGACTGTGCTGTTAGGCAGTGGCTTCGTCTTCCAGCCCATTGTTCAAGACCCTGAGCACAGTTTGGCGCTTACATCCAGTATCATCTACCTCTATATCTCCCTGTGCTTCAAGTTCTGCGTCGCTGTCACAAGAGACATTTGCAGGCAACTTTGCTTCTCAATGTTGTCCAGAGAGTGGGCTAACCTTGGTCACTTTGGACCTCGCCTTTGCTTTCGCAAACCCCGTACATGCAACAGTTTCCACAGCATTCTTTGGGCAGGTTTCGAAACTGATGGTAAAGGCATTCGAGCAGCGTTGCAATGCGCTGCACGGGCCTAGAGCCTGTTGACCAATTTCTACTCTTAGGGTGGGCCCACCGCAATAGCTTGTTATTTACATGATTGAATAAACATTTGTGCAGATGGCCGTGAGCTGCGCACAAGGATCCCGTCCATTGGGTTGCCGCATAATGGCAGTAACTTATTGGTGTAGCGAGACGTGAAAGTAAAGAATACCAGCACATAATCAGTCGCGCATTTTACGTTGGAGAACGGCAAGGGAATGATTAATATTTATTATGCGATTAGACGAGTTAAACAGGGCATCTTTACTCGTTATGACGACAACGGGAGGTTTGTAAACTGGATGGGCCCAATGCGCAGACGGGTGTACGGATGCTTGTTTTTTATGGTCTTTTGGTAGCCCTTTCTCCGTTTCTTCTTGAAGACTTCTTCCATTTTCCCTTTGGTATGTTCTATTACGGTAGCCTCAACCTTGAGGTGGTTTCGGGGGAGGAGAGGGTCGCCTCGAAGGGTGTATTCACGTGACCCGATCTCGTGTATATCACGGAGATGGAGTATGTCACCCACACGGACGTCCTTGAGGTGGGGGACAGTGAGGACGTCGCGTGGTGTCAGGATGTATTTTCTCCCGACGAGGGAAGCGACGACATATTGGGACGACTGTGAACGAATGAGGTTGAGAGCGGCGGCGGTCGAGCTCGGGCCGGAGTGGAAGGCTGGTGGGGCGGGGTGAGTGTAGGACAGCGCGGAGGACGATGGCGGCCGACCTCTGCTGAAGGGGCTGGACAGCCAGCTGCGAACGTGCCACATTGAAAGCCGTGTGAACAAAGTGTCGGCTGTCATTCCGCATCGCGCCGTGTCCACAATTCAATCGGCGACCGAAATGGCAAGTTTTTGGTGTTGACCCGAGAATTCCCTACCTCTCATCTTCACCTTTGCCTCTCCCGGACAATGCACAGAATCGCTCTACGAAACTCGGCCCGCAAGGTCGCCTTGGCTGCTGCTCCCAGAGTCCGTGCCCTCTTTTTTTTTTAACCACCCACCGTCTGATTTGTTTTTCTTCCCGACAGAACAGCGCACTCCCGTCGCGCACCTATGCTACGGCCAAGCCAGGTCAGTTCCTTTTCCTTCCTTCATTGCTGTGCACTTACCTGCGGACTTTGTGCGCTCACCCCGTCATGTCGCCCTTCAGCCGCCTCCGAGGTTTCTTCAATACTAGAGTCTCGCATCTCTGGCGCCGCTGTCGGCGGAAACGTCGAGGAGACTGGTCGCGTTTTGAGTATGTCGAAGATCGTATTCTTTGTGCTTGTCATCCTGAAACCTTTTTTTTCTCAAGGTGTCGGTGACGGTATCGGGCGCGTTTGGGGCCTCAAGAACGTTCAAGGTATGCGTGTTTCTATCTTCTTTCGGCTTAATTTGATTATTGTACGCAGCCGAGGAGATGGTGGAATTCTCTTCCGGTGTCCGTGGCATGTGCTTGAACTTGGAGGCGGACAACGTCGGTGTCTCCATCTTTGGTAATGACCGTCTCATCAAGGAGGGTGATACCGTCAAACGCACTGGTCAAATTGTCGATGTTCCCGTCGGTCCTGGTCTTCTTGGGCGTGTTGTCGATGCTCTCGGTAACCCCATTGATGGCAAAGGTCCCATTGAAGCTGCCGAACGTCGTCGTGCTTCCCTCAAGGCACCTGGTATCCTTCCTCGTCGCTCCGTCAATCAACCCATGATGACTGGCCTCAAGCCAATTGATGCCATGGTTCCTATTGGTCGTGGTCAGCGTGAACTCATCATTGGTGATCGTCAAACTGGTAAAACTGCCGTCGCCATTGATACCATTCTCAACCAAAAGCGGTGGAATGAGGGCAAGGACGAGGAAAAAAAGCTCTATTGTGTCTACGTTGCTGTTGGCCAGAAGCGTTCTACTGTTGCCCAGCTCGTCAAGACTCTCGAGGAAAATGACGCCATGAAATACTCCATCATTGTTGCTGCTACCGCTTCTGAAGCTGCTCCCCTGCAGTATCTCGCTCCCTTCTCTGGCTGTGCAATGGGTGAATGGTTCCGTGACAATGGCAAACATGGTGTGTCAGCAAGACTAGTTTAATGTGGAATCAGCTAACATATTAACGCAGCTCTCATTATATATGACGACTTGTCCAAGCAGGCTGTTGCCTATCGTCAAATGTCTCTCTTGCTTCGTCGTCCTCCCGGTCGTGAGGCCTACCCCGGTGATGTTTTCTACCTTCACTCTCGTCTCCTCGAACGTGCTGCGAAGATGAGCGAGAAGTTCGGTGGTGGCTCTTTGACGGCTTTGCCAATAATCGAGACTCAGGGTGGCGATGTCTCTGCGTACATTCCAACCAACGTATGTGTCTATGTACTTCAGGCTGCATAATCTCATCTTTCCCTGCAGGTCATCTCTATCACCGATGGTCAAATTTTCTTGGAGGCAGAACTCTTCTTCCGTGGTGTTCGCCCGGCTATTAACGTCGGTCTGTCCGTGTCTCGTGTCGGATCGGCAGCTCAGACGTGAGTGTTGTTCTCTGGTTGCTTCGCCTTCTCATCCTCGCTTAGTAAGATCATGAAGAAGTTTGCTGGATCCCTGAAGCTCTACCTCGCACAGTACCGTGAGGTTGCTGCCTTCGCTCAGTTTGGTTCTGACCTCGATGCTTCCA
Source organism: Austroboletus rostrupii (assembly GCA_038089255.1). NCBI lineage: Eukaryota > Fungi > Basidiomycota > Agaricomycetes > Boletales > Boletaceae > Austroboletus > Austroboletus rostrupii. The sequence continues at coordinate 10,757 of JBBPKM010000549.1, forward strand.
CTCGTTTCTTGTTGAGCCGTGGTTCTCGGTTGACTGAGCTCTTGAGTATGTGTTTAAGTTGTGTGAATCACTACCTTACTTACAAGTGATATGTAGAACAAGGTCAGTACCAGCCTCTTCCGATGGAGGTTCAAGTACCTATTATCTATGCCGGTGTCAACGGTCTCGTGCGTTTTTTTTTCTTTTTGATGGCTTGAAGTATCCTCATTATATTTTTTAGCTTGATACCATACCTGTCGACAAGATCACCGCATGGGAAGCCGAGTTCCGATCACATTTGACCAGCTCGCAGACGGCTCTTCTTGAGGAAATTGCTGTCGGGAGTGTTACCCCCGAACTAGAGGCTAAAATTAAGAAGGTTGTCGAAGACCATGTTTCTTCCTTTACTTCATAGATTTCCGATATGATACATTCGCTTCGGTTTCGAGAGACATGACATGAAAGTACTACTTGTAGTTGCCTTGTTATACCTCGGCGAATGCTATCGTGATTTCGCAGCGCGACATGGAAGGAGCGCCGCGCAAATGTAACCTGCTTTGTGTACTGTCGGCGCCACATGAGTATTTACCTAGTTTTTCCCTAGTTCTATTGGGAAGCGGAATTCCTGGGAACGTCATAACCACTGGACGAGCAATATGAACACCGCATTGCAATTGGTAACATCTGCTGAGCGTATCTATGACGTCGTACTTCACGTCAACAAAGCAAGGACCAGGCGATTGTATGGAATCAAGGCTGAAGAGAGGAAAAGAAAAAGAAGTTCACGACCCATAGATTGTAGTGGGAAAGAAACACACAAGGGGCGCACGTAGACGGAAAAGAAGGGGGGAAAAAAGCTCAGATAGCGCCATCCAGTGTTTCATCCAACTGCTCGTCATCTTCGTCTTCGTAAAACTGGTTCTCTTCCTCGTCCATCGACTCTTTGAGCTGAAAGGCGTAACGTCAACGAGTCGAGTCATCAGTGGTGCGAGGCAGACGTACCATCTCAAGCAGTTCGTGACACTCGTTCAGATGTGCCATGACGATGCCTTGGCCTTCGGGAACGTTGCCATCGTGACCGATGAATTTGCCATCTTTGCGCATGGAATCGATCTGGTGCAGCGCTAGTTGATACTTTGGAGGGAGGGGCGGGGGAGCTTGATCAGGACGCGCCTCGTGATGCATACGCGTTCAGGGGGACATACTGGATAGAGGTCTCGAGGACAAAACGGTCCACCGTGCTTGTACACTTCGTTGAGACACTTTTTGACTGTCGAGAGCTTGTTTGCCTGTAGAATAAAAGATGGATCGGGAAAAGGGACGTGCAGAAAAGAGGGTGAGATAATCATACAATGGGCATCAATTCCTCGGATACAGGTTCGCTCGACGAGAGCAGCCGATAGATGAGACCGTAGCATCGCCTCAAAAGGTAGAGCAAAACCTAGGGCACGAAAAATACCGGTGACGGACAGCAGATGGGCCACTCACGTATTGTCCCGGTGGACGGTTTCCGTCAGCGTCCACAAATTTGCCGTCAATTCTCATCTTGTCGATCTCTTGGAGACTGAGAGAATAACTGTACAAGTCAGTCTCGCGAAGGCTCCATCGGTGCGTGAAGACGAGTTTTTCAAGCTCTGAACGTAGCTGGCTGAGACGGTCGTGTATGGGCTTGAGCGAGCTGGCCACGTTCTTGGATTCGTCCTGAGCCTTGATCTGCTGCAAGATGTCGAAGCAGTCTTCGAGAAGGGATGAACACACGGCTTGTGAGGCAGGAACGATACCTCCTGGACCCAGGAATTTGCCATCGACACGTTTCCTGAAATAGGCGCGTGCGTCAAAGAAGTGTAGGAAGAACTCAAACACGGATGTGAAACTCAACGAATCGATTTTTCGCAGCTCCTCAGCCAAAGGTTTGAGTTCGGCCTTGTGCGAACCCTCTTTGGTAGCAAGGGCCACTAGCTGCCGTCGGATGGCAATCAGACGGTCATGAATAGGGATAAGTTCGACGGATATTTCTGAAAGGGAGTCCTGCAGAGATCGGACGATGGCATCTGCGGGGGGTGACGCTAAACGGTGGAACTAATGTGGAACAGGAGAGGAAGGTGCGCACCACATTCGTTCAGTTGGCGTTCGAGAAGCTTTGTCATTGCGACAGGGTGCTTGCCGCTCTCGGCGTCGTGTTGGACGATAGAGCGCAGTTCACTTAAACGACGTTGGAATGGTGTGAGATCGGATTCGTTATAGAGGCCAGATTCCTCGAGATGCGTGATGATTTGCTGAAGCAAAGAGGGGGTGTCGTCAGTACGTGTTTCTACAGGATCGATAGTACAAGAGCGTCATATCTGCTTGAAGGGGGTCAGGACTAGCAGGAACTGAAGGGATGGGGCGGATGTCCCCGATGGTGAAGGAGGAGAAAGGAGGCCGGATGGCGAGGGCACTAACCCGCATGGAGGCCAATTGGGAATAAACGGCGGGGCATTCCTTTGTGCGGCCAAGCGTCAGGTAACAGAGTGATAGCAGATGGAATACATCTGCGAGAGTGGTGTCGACGCGGTTGTTGCAGCTGGCGTTGTCGTCGCGGATGTCATTGAGTTTGGTGACTGATCAGCGGGCGTGAGGGTGGGGAGGGGGACTCGGGAAAGGAACTGGCCTTGTTTTACGACAGCCTGGTAGAGTGCATTGACCTCGGAAGGCTTGATGAAATCAGCGCGGTCCCTCTTGAGGGCGGTGAGCCGATTCCGGATGCTGAGCAGGGCAAGGGTGTGAGTGTGGACGAATGGCGATAAAGGTGCGCACTTTATGACGGCCTCGAGGATGGGCAGTTCTGTGGAGATATAAGCGGACGAGGAGGAGGACATGGCCCGACCCACCCTCCTGCGTGACCGGAGCAGCCATCTTGCACGTCGTTATCGGCAACGCTCAATATGATCACAAAAGGCAACGTCGGCTTTCCATTCCCACGCTCA
>JBBPKM010000550.1:0-13698 GCA_038089255.1 Austroboletus rostrupii
ATTTGATTAACTTGCCTGTTCCGTTCATCAAGACTACCACTCCATGAGCACAGACGGCCAGTAAAAAGGTATAAAATACACCTACACCAATACCCGACACGTCGCGTCTGTTCTGCGCGCGTGTAAAACATGGAACTGACGATCATGAACCCCGCCGTGATGGAACCCTCACATATTCCCAGAAGGAGCCTACACACAAAGAGCTGTGCAAAGTTTTTGCAGGCAGCCTGGGACATCAATGAAATTCCCCATATAAATATGTTAAAGCTGCAGGTGGGGTGAGTGGTAGAGAGCACAATGAGAGAGCCTCTGCACCCACCTCATCCATTTGCCTACTGGAAATCGTTGAAGGGCGAGGTTTTGAGGGTATTCAAAGATGAAATAACCGACGTAGAATACCGTTCCGAGCCTGAGGGGACAAGACATTTCATGAACAAATGAACAAGTGTCAAAGAGATGAAAAACATGAATACCAATTGTATCTGTGCAACATCACATCATGACCACTTGTACTTGAAAGGAGCCAAGTACTCACTGATTGGCTGTTAAATGTGTGTCCTTTCTATCCATTCGTCAGAGGAAGCTGCGCGTCCGAGGATAGTGTTCTCACATTATTCCAAGAATAGAAGCACTTCCAAGAGTGGTTTTATCCATAAACTGAACCCTTTGTTCCGAGAAAGGATCAGCGGAGCACCAGAATCGTGTGAACACATCAATTCACCAGTAAAGAACTGCACAATGACAGACGCCGGTGAGTAATGACGGCGCTGAATAGACAGATGTCAGTACTCACCACACATCATGGGGAGGATGTGGTAGTCAATTTTTTTCCTGCGTGCATGCACTTGGTTGAGTCGGAAAAGACCCAGACGGTGGCTACAAACCTGATGCGCATGGCCTCGGCGGGATCCAAGTCGGACGACAAACCAGCGATTATTTGTGCGCCAGTGTCTACCTCCTTGGTAGACACTGCATGAGTATGCGCCTGCTTCTCCTCAGTGTCCGTCGAGGCAGTCTTGGACGGAATACGAGGCATTCTGCGAGCCGGGGATTTCAAGTGGTGACAAAGGTTCGGAAACAGCTGAGGCTACACGGGTGCAATAAGATAGCATGAATGGAACACAAAACAAAACGGAGCAGTGGAAACGCATGTGCTGATGCATGTTTCGGGGCCGGCCCGGCAAGTCTTGCTGGCAGTACGCGCGGAGTCTCGGTCCGCCTTTGATAACTGCCATCCTGATCGGTCGCCTTGCTGCCCATACTGTCGCACGTCAGATGATCCTGAGTCTCAAAAGTGACAAGGCGACCATGATGGCTTATGATATATGACCAACAACCATCAGCGATGTAATCCATGGGCAGCGGCATCAACACCCGCGGATCACAGGGGTGTGAACTTGTACCCCTTCTCCAGTTGTAGAATCGTAAATATCTCTACTAGTGCGCTGCTGCCTTCTAACGAGATCTTTCCTCGAAGTGGAGAATGTGAATTACTTCATAGGTCGTAGGACAGTAAACTTCGTGTGCAGACACCAAATTTCGATATAAATGATTTTGCTTCGTATAACTTGGGGTAGGTACGGACAGTACTCTGATCAGTCGAGCTTCTTCGAGCTGTTGGCAAACCGTGCAGAGGGAGGAACGTCCCTAACTAGCTCGAGTGTCAGCTTTTCGAAATCCAGGTCGTTGCGTCTGAAAATGTCCGCGATAATCTTCTCCACATCTTCGGTTACTGGCAGTTGCGTGCCATCTTTAGATATAGTTTTCACCTGAATGACTTCCATCATCTGGTTGAAAACGTGCATCTTGTCCATGGCATGCAGACGATCCTGGAATAAGTATCATGAGCGGAGAATCCGAGCAAACGCCGACGACCATACCTTGAGCATCTCCATCATGCCAATCTTGTCTTGTACGTCCCCCACCTTTCCCTGTTCAACGGCAGTCCAGCCATCTTTCGTTCTCATCCATACGCAGACCTCCCATGTCTTTGCATCGATGACACCCTTCTTATCTAGTTCGTAGGCCACTCCCATGGCTTGGTAGTCATATGCCCATTCCTCCCACGGCAAGCCGAAGCTTGCCTGCTTGAGCTCCTCAGGTTCGACAGCTCGGCGAATAAGGTCCCTGACGACATCGTCCCTCTTCTCCGGAGCCTCCGAAACGATGTTAGTGATAGTAGTCGCGCTCGGTTTACGGAAGATGATTTCTTCCCGTGGAAATCCATGGCGGAAACGCAAGGTTGCAACACCAGTGACGAAATCATGTACGATGGGAATGAGCGTAACAAAGATGAAGACGTCCAGGAAGATGTTGCCGAGGAGCTTCCTGTCAAAGTTGGGTGCTGTTGCACTCCATGCTGGCACCACTTTGCCGATGACAAACCAGACCCCGTAACGAAACATGCCACGATACAGCCGTCTTATGATGAGAATGCTCCAAACGAAGTTCATCCCTAGGTGCATTAAAAAATGCCGTCTGAGAAGTGTCATCAGCCTGGAATTCCAGCCAATGCGACGTTTGACGTACTGTCGAGTGGATGCATTGGCGGAGTCTATGTGGGTGACATATATCTCTGCACGGGGGTCACGTTCTGCAAAAAAAGAGCGTACTGGGTGGTTGTCTGGCACTTGGTGGGTAACCGGCATGTCGAAGGACCTAAACAACCATCAAATATTCTCCAAGTGGTAGTCGTGGACCTCTAAGAGCAGGGTTATATAAGCAGACGTGACCGGCTATAGGTACTGAGCGAAGTCATTCGCCCTGCCGAGCTGTGGAAAGGGCTCCAAGCAAGGCAATCGCAAAGCCAACAATATAGTTCAAATCATCCGAATGTTGGACCCATATTTTGGCGTCAACTTGCTGTGACAGCAAATCCACTTCTTAGCGTCGACGTCAATATGGGGACACTGTATAGGGGTGTACATGTAACCTGTTCTCACGGTTGGTCCTTATAAGCGACAAATTTCCGGGTGTTGTTTTCTTGATTCTTCCACAATCAAAAACGCCCATGAAGAGAACTGACGGTGCAGAGAGCTGAGCTGCCCTCGTCTTAGACGGTGGGTTTGCATTGACATCGCCCGTTCGGCACCAACTCTCCTTGTTACACTTCAAAGGGACGGGCATGCATTTCTCTGAGGCGTTTCATGTGGTAGATTTCAGTCATGGACGTAATACATTCGCCTTCTGTTTCCGCATACAATGGTTACCAATGCAGAGTGTGAGTAGAGCAGTGATACCCATTTGGATTCTTGAAGAGGTACAGCTGGTGATAGTCCTCCGCATCATACCATGGTCCTGCCTCGATGATCTCTGTAACAATCTTCTGTCCCTTGGGCGTGAAATGTTTAGCTCGGACCTCCTCTGTAACACGCTTTGCAATATTCGTTTGTTCAGCATTGTGAGTGAAGATGGCAGACCGATATTCTGTGTACAAAGATAAGAGAAGTGTGCGTGATCGTAGAATCAAATTGCGTACGAGTGCCCGTGTCTGCGCCCTGTCTATTCACAGTCGTTGGATCGTGCGTGCGATAGAAGAATTCTGACAAGAACATTCGTCAACTAAACGGCCACCCTCATTGATACTCACCGACGAGTTCGTCATACGTGACAATGGAAGAATCAAACTCGATCCTGAGCGCTTCCGCGTGGTCCGTTGTGCCAGTACATACGTCTCGGTAGGTAGGACCGACGGACGAATCCTTGCCTCCCGTGTATCCCACCGCAGTCTTCAAGATCCCCTTGTTCTGGGAGGGCGGGTAATGCTTCAGGAAGATGTGCTCTACGCCCCAAAAGCAACCTGCTGCAAAAGTTGCGATCTCGGGCTTCTGTGATGCTATCGGTATGAGCTCTACTGGGCGTTAATCGAGTTGCGATGGGTAGTACCTGAGGACATTGGAGTGCGATAGTGAGCCGAGTCGAATCTGGTCGTAGGGGAGGCTTTGGTAGCGAATGAGACGAGCGTCGTGCCAACTTGACTCAAGCGGTTGAGCATGTAGAGTACAATCAATATTGATACAATATTGACAAGGATAACGTGTAGACACAAATCTAAATACTTAAGACAACGATACCCTAGTTTGACCCATAGTTGAGGTCGTCGGAGTTGAAATATATTTTGGTCGGCGTCTAAATTATTCGACCCGTAAACTCGCGACGACCTGTCCGAAAGCAGCGCAAAATTGGCTCTAAACATGAGTCTCTCCTCCTTTTTTTCGTCCTTCCTAACCGTCGTTCACGCCGACGCCGACGATGAGGAGCAAGCCGTGGAGACTGCCCAAACCGAAGAAGTTGAACAGGCCGAAGAGGAAGAGCCGGAAGACGTCGGTGGACTCTATGTCACTTGCTTCCTTCCTCTGCTTATGCTTCTTGTCAGCTGCAACCAATAATTCGCGAGGAATGCAAGGAAGCGGCTAAATGTGCATCTTTGGCACGACACTTTGAGCATTGTCAAGAAAAGGTTACGGCGGGTCAGGGCTTCAAGGGCGAGGACTGTGTGGAAGAACTGTACGTAGCTCATCCATGTCCTTGATTTTGCACTAATGCATTCTTGGCAGTTGTATGTTTTCCTTTTCTTTCTGTAAACCAGACTGACATAGCCTCAATTGCGCCTTGACGAACTACAGTCCAGTACGTGTATTTGTAGATGCATTTTTCAAATGTTAACAGTACCATGTGTAGCATGATGCACTGCGCCGATGTATGCCATCCTATCTTTCACTGGTCATGTCGTGTGTTCATATGCTTTGCAGGCCTGTTCAGGACCAAAACTGTTCTCCAAACTGAAGTAGTCGGAGAGCATGTGTGTCATTACGCTAGGTAAGAACATTCGGTGGGTCGAGCGTCAAGATCCCTGACGGCTTGATAGATTAGATTCTCTACAAGTTCCATTCGAGGATAAATTCATTCGTGCATTTCATCCAGTGTATGTTGGCGTGATATTTTTTAAGATTGTGTGGTCCTTGTTCGCTTTTGGGGCCATCTTCGAAGCGCCATGTCTGGATGACCAGTGTTTGAAACCGCTGGACACGAACTTGCGCGTGCTCTTGCGTAGTATTATCGGGCAGTCTTGTCTGTCGGTGTTTGGTGTTTCCTGCCTCCCATCAGAGCGTCGTTTGGATCGAAGCTACGGGCCGCTTGTCAACGTTAGCATTCATGTTGGCTTGCAGTAAGACGAGAAAAGTGTTGAGAAGCACGTGACAACTAAATGAAGTTACCCCTCAAGCTTGATTTTGCTTAGCTACCTTAAAACGAGTTGATTTCGGTTGCTTGGAGCGACGGTGTTCAACCACTACGCGCTCGAGGTCATTTGTATTTGAATCGTTCTATGTGACAGTCTGACATGTTTCTCCCAGGAGCTCAAGCGTGTACGTCCACCGCAACAATGAGTGCGCCTCATGAAACTGCTCCTCCAGTGGCGGGACCTCCCCCAATCGCCGTGCTTCTCCCCCTGGTACACCTAGTTGTGGGTTTGCTGTCTCTTTTGATTCGTCTCGGAGTCCGCCTTCTTCTCGCCTTGGCATACCCGTTGCAATTCCTCGGGACCATCATCTTTAATCTGCTGCTTGCGCCCATCCTTCTTGCAGTCGAAATCGCCTTTTCAACCGCGTTTCTCGTCCCTTACTCGATCATTCGCGTGACTGCAATTACCTTGTACCCCGTCTACGTGTTCTGTTTCATTGCATGCATCACTGGTGTCTTGCTGGGGAGCATCGGGCGTTACGTTGCCACCGCCCTTGTAGCTTCTCTCGTGCAAACGAGGTATTTCACACCATCGCAGCCTCCTCCTCCGCCACCTCCTGTCAGCTCCCTTCGGAAACAGAAGCGAAAATCTGTGCGACTGTCCTAGAGGTTCTTTCCTTCTCAAAGTTTTCTGTGGAAGTAAATTACTGGTTGCGATCAATGAATGTAGTGCATTACTGCTAGTCTATGTTAACTGCTTGTAATCGAATCTATCTTGTATGGTAGAGACCCCTAACACCGGCTGCGTGCCGGGTGCTTTGTAAGTGTGCTCAACATTAACTTCGTGATTTTATTATGCACCTCAATGACTAGACCAGCATCCAGTGAACAGGTAAGTGGACCATGAATATCATTCTCCAGACGCTGATCCTTCCTTTAGATCACAGACTTTGCCAGAGATCATTATCCCAAACTGGATCATGATACCTGTCCAACGAAACCATCTCCGGAATCAGAACACCAAGACGGGTCAGGGTCAAAAGACCAAAATATTCATAGTATATTTGCCGGTGAGGTAGATCTATCGGAATGTGCGTATCTCGTATTTGTTCAGTGGCACCTTTCATGCATCGGTTCACAGTCGAGGAGCCTCTATTAAAACCATCGAATCGTCGGTTCACACTCTATCCTATACAATATCCCGAAGTATATCCACACATATCCCTGGACATGATATCTTGATTGATTGTTTCGTCAGATATGGAAAATGTACAAGAAAGCGGAAGCATGCTTTTGGACCGCTGAGGAGATAGACTTGAAAGACGATATTCGTGATTGGAACTATCGTCTCAATGATAACGAACGTTATTTCATCTCTCGCGTACTTGCTTTCTTTGCCGCCTCAGATGGCATCGTGAACGAAAACCTGGTCGAGCGCTTTTCGAGCGAAGTACAAGTCGCCGAGGCACGCTCTTTTTACGGTTTCCAAATCATGATAGAGAACGTTCACTCGGAGACGTATTCTCTCCTTATCGACACATTCATAAAGGACTCGGACGAGCGAGAATTCCTTTTCAACGCTATAGAAACCATCCCGTGCGTCAAGCACAAGGCCGACTGGGCCCTTAGGTGGATTTCAGACCATCATTCAATGTTTTCCGAGCGGCTTGTCGCCTTTGCAGCTGTCGAGGGCATATTTTTCTCTGGCTCGTTTGCATCGATTTTTTGGCTCAAGAAGCGTGGTCTCATGCCAGGCCTCGCCTTTTCCAACGAACTCATCAGTCGTGACGAGGGCATGCATACTGACTTTGCTTGCCTTTTGTTTAGCCACTTGAAGCGTCGTCCGCACTCTGACGTCATCCGTCGCATCATAACAGAAGCCGTCAAGATTGAACAAGAGTTTTTGTCGGGCACGTCTTTGTGCTGTTCATGTTAGGATCATATCTCACAACCCTTTAGATGCTCTGCCAGTAGCCCTGATTGGCATGAACGCACAACTCATGTGCCAATATATCGAGTTCGTTGCCGACCGTCTGTTGGTATCGCTTGGAAACCCCAAGGCGTATGGCGTCGATAACCCGTTTGAATTTATGGACATGATCTCGCTACAGGGCAAGACCAACTTTTTCGAGAAGCGGACGTCAGATTACTTTATGGCCAACGTCAACCATATGATGCGGCCGGAGGCGAAAAGTTCGAACAGGAACTTGTGAGCAATTCCTTTTTGTGTTTGTCGTTGGGCTGATGTGGTTCTTACTATAGCTCGCTCGATGAGGAGTTTTGATCTTCGGAAAGAGTCGCCTGCTTGTATGTGATTGTCGAGCGGTACAGATTCATCATTAAACACAACTCTCTTGCTTTGAAGGATCTAATCTAATTCTGATGTCGTATTCTTTTAGAGTCTACGCGCGAGCTCATCTGAATAGCTGTGTTTCTCCCCTCTGCGTTCGTTCGTTTATAGCTATGACTGATGACGTGCGTCTTGTCTGCTGTCTCTGAGCACCAGTAGGAATGTATCATGACTGGAGGGAATGCAAAGCCCATCTTGATGGTTTCTTGAAGCACTGCCATGACATGAGGAAACGAAGAAAATAGTTAGGATAGCGTCAGATACCTTTTCCAATGCTCCGGCGTGAGGTTCCTAGGCTTCAAACAGGTCTGTCTGAAACGACCGTCACCCAGCGGTACTCCAAATTCGTGACAGATCGAAAAAAAGATACGTGGAAACTTGCTGCAATGATCAGTCACCAGAATCTTGCTGCCCCTTACTTTGCTCTTTCCGCAAGGCTGAACACAGAAGTCAGTATATATCTCCTCAGTCCGTCGATGTTAACACTGGGGCCGTCCGAGGAGTAGTATAATTATCCTAGTTCTGGGATGAATGCCATAGAACTCGAGCCTCTGGGTAGTATGTGCTCTGCAGAAAGTTGAGACATTCCGGCGGAGGTATTCCATCAGATCTCCTCACGTTTCATCTTTGTTGAGAGAATGTCCAACCTGTTGATCGGATTTATGGAAAATCGGTCCTAAATCGGGGAGTACAACTCGAACGAAATACACGCAGAAAGCCAACAAACCTGTGTTCTCCTATGGAGGTTCTATAGAAATGTCAACGAACTGCTTATGTACTCCTAATTCTTTCATCGTTTCCGAGGTCCTTGAGTAGAACGCGATCCCAACATCCAAGGTGGTGATCGTTGAGCTACATAGCTTTGGATATTTTGACCTGGAGTATTATTACTAGTTATTCCCGCCACATACTGCACGCCAACGCTCTTCTGCCTCTTCCCATACCTGAACAGGTTCATCCTGCCATTTCCATGCATTTCCTATGAGCTTGCGCACATCATCGAGCTCCTCCGGACTGTCGGCATGAATGGGCACTGGCATAGAGCCCTCTGCAGGGACCTGACGCGGTAACCGCAAGCCATAATAGTTTCCCATGGTCTCAGCTCCTTGAAGAACACCATTGGCAAATGGCAAGCGGACTTGTTCATAGACCTTCAGCGCGTCAGCCAAGTTCCCGCGATGTGTGGATTCGTGCGTCAGCAAACGGCCCAACACGAGCGCATCCTAATGATGGTGAACGTGGATCTAGGTATGGATTGAACCAGAACACCAACCTCTATCGCTTGCCCTGCGCCCGCTCCGAAATGTGGCTCCATAGCATGCGCCTGTGGTTCTTTTAATCCCCGACCCCTTGCTAAATCTGATAATTTCTCACCGCGTCTCCAATCAAGGCAACCCTCTCGTGGACATAATGAGGCAATGGCCGGAGGGAATGTAACGCCCATCTTGATGGTTTCTCGATGCACTGCGATGATACAGGGAAATGAAAAAGAAAGAGAAGAACATACGGTAATTACCTTTGCTAATGCTCTAGTGCGAGGTTCCCAATCTTCAAAGAAGTCTATAATTTCTTCTTCTGAAACGTCTGTCACCCAGCGCCCCTCGAACGGCGTGCCATATGCATCAGGGTTGTGACGGAAAATGACGACATTGATTAATTGGCCATGAGAGATGGGAAATGCGACCAGGTGCTAGAAAAACACCCAATTCGTCAGTTGCCCTGGTGAAAAGACGTCCTTCCCTACTTTATTCTTTCCGAGATGCTGCATATGGACGTAAGCATTTCATCAGTACGAATTACCGTCACTTACGACTGCCATGTCAGTGAATACTTTGACATCGGGGAGTTCTTTCTCCAGTTTCTCGACGGATACCAAGTTCCTATAAACAAGGGTACCGGTCCAGACAGGATCGTCGTACTCCAGCAATTTCTTTCTGGAGTCATCGTCTGAGATCAGTGTCGCGAGCTTTCGATACATGGTTTTACGCGTTGCCGAGCGAATACCGTCTGCCCCCACCAATACGTCGGTGTCAACAGTGGAGCCATCTAAAAAATGTAGTGTAATCTTTCCCGTTTCGGGATGAACCTCGTAGGATTCGAGCCTCTTTGATGTATGTATTTGACAAGAAGCCGGGACGTGCCGTAGGAGGCATTCAACCAAATCTTTCCTGTGGACCGCCAACGGCCCCGCTGCGGGACAAAGATGAGACAATGTGAGTCGCCCATGAAGGTCACTCACATTTCAAGTTTACGGTGAACCAGTGATATCCATTCGGTTCATCAGACTTTCGGAAAGTAGGACCTAAATCAGAAAAATTGTCAGTAATGAAATGCACTCATAACACGATGAAAGCACGACGAACCGTCATTTTCTTGAGGTGGCTCGATGGCTACTTCAACGAGTTCATCATAGACTCCCAATTCTTTCATAAGTTCTATGGCCCTTGAATAGAACGTTATTCCGGCACCAAAGGTAGTAATCGTCGGACCGGCTTCGAATATTTCCACAGGGCGGGAACTATATTTTCCAATAATCACGGCCAGTGCAAGTCCACCTATCCCTCCACCGCTACGATGATCAGCGATCAAACACCAGAAGACAATATATTTGACCGGGACGTACATGATGGATACATGCAAGGGTGAATCCATGTGGAAAGATGGCCAAGAAGGCCGCACTGTTGAAGAGATATAATCCGCGGGGATGGTGCGTACGTCAGCTTAAACTAAAATCAGGATGCTCGGTTCCGGAAGTTACAGGATGGAACAAGTCGCCATGCCTTTACCAAGCAGAACCCCAGAATAGAACGCGCCTGAGAGTGTTTGAGCGACATGTATATTTCACCCTTGCCTCGCCCTCCTCCCATTTTGAGTAAACACGGCATCCCACGAGAACATACTTATTTTAATGTTGTTCAGCATCATGTCTGAGCGAGACAACGACTGGCGATAAAATGATTACCTTGCGACGGAAAGAATTTCCTTTTGCAGGTTTCCTCATGTCTACAACTTACCGGTCCTTGCCGAACCGCACGCTCGACTCGCTTCCGAAACCCATAATTCCTTCGATACACGACGGAAAAAGTTTCCTTTTTCGTATGTCTAGCCACACCACATCAGCCCGCGCACTTGACTCCCTCTCAAAACCCATAATTCACACGTTCTTTATGTTTTCAGCAGAGCAGATTTGAATATACATTATTTCTGTTGTGTTAGCTAGGCTACACTTCACCAAACCCAAGCAAGGTTATGGGGCCGACGGCAGTCGGCATTTCCGAGTTATTACATAATGATTAGTTTAATCAAGCATTGCGTTCCCCGGCCAAACTGGGCCATCGTGATGCACTCTTGCAATGACTACGCCAGTCCGCCCGATTTTCTAGGACTTGCAAGGCGCTATCCACCTCTTCGACCACAGTATGTCTCTCACTCTCGTCTCAAAGGACAAACCATAATTACGACTGGAGTGTGTTCTTGACGCATACGGGGCCCACGATCGACTTCAAGAACGTTCTTGCCCAAAGGTCAGAAAAACTGTGCCCTGATCCCATCAGCGCTTGTGCTCAGTAAGCACGAGGCGTTTGACAGAGGCGTTACTTTACCTGGACTTTGGTGTCAGCCTCACTCTTCCTGACAATCGGCTATGTCCACCTGTAAGCCAGTACCCATATGCGTGGACTATCTTACATCTTTTGATAGGTACCAAATCGGTGTGCTCTTTAGCTTATTTTGTTTTATTGGCTTTCCTTATTTAGACCTAAGGATGAACTACGTACTCTGGATCCAAGATATCATGAAAACGTTCCTTCTTGGTGATGAAGTCGTGCGCGGAATAGACATGTGCGCATTCATGTTTCCGACTGGGGATGATCATCTCAACCTGAAGATAGTGGCACTGGTGCATCCGCTATATACCCTCTACTGGCATGTCGTCTGGAACCAAAGTGGTGCTTCGTCGCTACAGGTAGGCACTCTTTGTCCCTTTCCACATATCTGCAATAACACCTCTGAGAGATATCGACAGCATATCGCTCGCCTCGGCTCGGCAGAACGTGGACCAAAACGGCCTTTCAGAGAGAATTGCCATAGTAGACACATCTTCTAGCGAGTCGATCTTACAACCATTAGGAACCATTGGAGTACCGTACATACTCAACTCCGGAGATTTCCAGCACCTGCCTGACTGAACATATGACAGGTTTCATTTTACAATGTGCAACCCACCGTTTTACGCCAGCGTTGAAGAGCTCGCTCAATCAGCAGAGGCAAAGGAGAACGGACCTAATGCGGTAAATTTCATTCAAGAGTTCCGGATATTGTTCATGACATTTTTGTTCGAGGTGTGCACAGGGGCAGAAACAGAGATGGTGACATCTGGAAGTGAAACATCGTTCGTCTCGCGCATGTTCGCAGAAAGTCTGTATTATAAGGAACGGTGCAGGTTAGTTGTTTTGTATTTGGCGTATTTGCGGTTCACGTCCACCAAAAAGGTGGTATACTTCATTGCTCGGAAAGATGTCATCTCTACCTTTAATAGTGGACGTTTTCCGTGAGCATCAGGTATGTTTTCTCTCATATCGTACGTTGATGATTCTAACGTGGAATGGAGGTCGATAATTATGCTATCACAGAATTTGTCCAAGGGCAAACGAGGCGATGGGCAGTTGCCTGGAGTTTCAAAACTCAGCGCCTTCCCGACGTGCGTAAGGGCATCGACTCTGGCTATATACCTGACACATGTCATGTCACAGTCTCTGGCACGTATTAGTAACTCGGCGCTACAGAACATCATGCCTTCCCGCACGACACTCTACCAGCAGGTGGCGAATTTCCCAACATTACGGTTTTTGCATGATACGCTACTGAGAGTGTTGGGGGCAGTTGAAGGCGTCCAGGTACATCCGGAGCGCACTGAATTGATGGAAACTTCACCCGTTCTCGCGAAAGCGACAGGGGTTACCTGGTCTCGGTCCGCACGGAGGAAGAAAATAACACATCCGACGGCACATAAGACTTGCGAAGGACCCAGTATCTTGGAATGTCGTATCACGTGTATGGACGGTCCGTGTTCGACGGATGAAAAGCAGCGAATTGCAGGTCTCCGTCTTGTGTATCAGTGGGTCGACGGGAATGATCGAGGTGTCTTCGAGAGTTTTGTCAATCATGTCAACCGAAAAGTCGCTGCTACGTGACCCGTGGCATGAACCGGAAGGCGAATTATCATCCAGCATGTCTCGTTAGTGATAATCCCCCAGACTTTCATATCCACTCGGCCAATGATCAGTTTGTTTAATCTGAAAAATAAATCCGGCCCAAACCTCATACGAGTTGTTGGATGGACGAAGGAAATGTGCACAAACGAAAAGCAACGAAATTCATGACCCATATACTCAAGAGTAAAGTCTGAGTGAGACCGTGATCGACAGCACCTGTCATGTCAGGAAGTTGAGAAGAACGCGTTCACCTGTGTAATGTAGGTTCTCGCCACTAAGCGATGCAGTTCATAACAAAACTTTGAGTGATAATGGAACAAGACATCCAAGATGGTTGAGATGAGCTCAATACCGCGACCGATCAAATACGTTTCTCATTCATGGTCTTCTTCTTTGCTTCTACCTCCGCGACTTTGGCTGTGCAAAGCAATGCTCTGTCAGTGTTTGGAAGCAAGGGCAGAAAGACAGACCTTCTGCCTCTGCTTGGCGCTTGGCCTGCGCAGCCTCGCGTTCCTCTTTAATCTTTTTCAGACGCGCGAGATCTGCTTTGGCTTTGTCTGTCTTGCCAGCAAGATGGAGCTGGATGATTGGATGAATTGACTATTCAAATCGCTGAGAATGAACGCTTACCTTCCAGTAGCGATCCTCTGCCTCTTGCTTCTCCTTTACCTCCCTAATCCATATGATCCCGGTCAATGCGATGTAAACGTCACTAACAAACGCCCGGCTAACCTTTCCTTACGAGTCAATTGTCGTGAGCCCAAGTCTGAGATGGTGAGCTTTTTCTCGACATGGTTGGGATTGATTAGATCCTCGTCTTCTTCGTCTATGTCTTGTTTCTGTGCTAGTTTCTCAGCGGCTTGTTTTCTCTTGAGCTCGCGTCGTTCGGTGCGCGTGAGCTCTGGCTCAGCGGAGGCACTTGGCCCAACTTCCTCTTCATCCTCCTCCTCCTCT
>JBBPKM010000551.1:0-13689 GCA_038089255.1 Austroboletus rostrupii
TGGGATAGTAATACGCATGCCGGACTTCGGGGCGGTCGGATGTCGACTGTGAAAGTTGGTAACTAGGTCCTGCGCGTGAGCTAGCTCGGTGCGCTTTTTCTATTCGCGTTCTTCGTGCGGGAACCCTTTCCAAAGGATGAGGTATTCGATTTCAATCTCTTTGTCAGAGTTAGCTAAACTCCGCATCACTCCGGCACTCTCCGGATCATCTCCGTAGACCTCTTCATATGTACTTTAATGCTTTACTTTTTTTTCTCATCGGAGATCCTTCGTATCCCTCCGGATCTCTTATCTCTCATTTTAGTGGAGCTTAGCTGAGTTGTACAAGCACATCTCTGCCCCCATTTTTAAGTTACTTTTCACTTTGGCTCTTTCCTCAGTTGTACATTGTCTTCTTGTTATGCACCAGCAAAGACCACACCCTAAGAATGAGGGTGGAGTGAATGAAGGGTGAGTAAATGAATCAAGCATGAGGAATAAGTCCTCATGATGCCTACTATATATACAAAGTGCCTCACAACATGCTGTATGGGTGGTAGAATATCATAGAACAAACTTTAAATAGAAAGACTGTTTGAGAACAATGTCATCATAAGTGTGATAATGTGACATGGAAAGAATAAACTTGACATTATCCCCCTTCTACACTCAGATGTCCTCAGCTGACAGAAACTCAAACATGGAGTTGGAAAAATGGGAGAGAGAGATGCAAAACTCAATGAAATCAGATTGCAAGAATATGCCTACAGGTTTCAGTGGTTTATATCCTCAAACAAATTGGACAGGAGCATGGTGAGTTGGTATCCATGATGCATGTTTTCATGGTTTGGAACAGGTGGTTGGCAGTGGAATGACAGCAATGAAAATTGCATATTACATCCTATGCATGAATAAGCTCATCCACTTTTTTCCACACTCTCTTCTCTCTAGAGAATTCCTTCCAGTGGATGAGATATTCAACTGATCCTCTATGCATTTGTGAGTCAATTATTTCTTTGACTTCCTGCTTTTTGCTATCATTGATCAAGTCAGGCAGAGATGGTGGTGGCTATTTCTATGACTTAAACTTCCCTTTGTGATATGGAAATAGTTGGGATTCATGGAATATAGGATGGATTAAATGTCAACTGTGGGGTAGTTTCAGTTTGTATGCCACTGCACTGACTTTCTTTTTGACAGTGAATGGGTCTATTTTTTGTTGACAAGTTTTCATGTTGGATGGTTAGTTCAAATATTGTGAGCTTCTAGTAAGACTTGGTCACCCTTTATGTATTCTGGTGGGGTGTGTGTTGTATTTCTATTGTAAAATCTCTTCATTGATTCTTTTGCAGTCTTTGCCACCTCCTTTGTCTCTTTTTGTATCTTTCTCATCATTTTTACAAAATTGTCAGCTGACTGATTGGTTATTTTCTTCCTTTGCTTCATTCCTATCATAGGCATATATTCATAGTTTAGCTTGAATAAGTCATATCTAGTCACTGACAAGACCTTTTTATTATGTATGAAGTCCATCATAGTGAGCCATTCAGACCAGTTGGATTGACCATAATTGGTGTAAATTCATAAATATTGTTCGATTTCTTGATTGGCTTGCTTAGTCTGTCTGTTAGTTTGAGAGTGGAAGGCTGTTGATGGGTTAGCCTCGATCTGAAGTAGGATATAAAGATCCATCATGAACAATAAAATGAATTGCAACCCTCTATCAAAGACCATCTTTTTTGGAATCCCATGAAGTTTGAAAACATGGTCTCTAAAAATCATGGCAACTCCTTGGATGGTTATTATATTTGAAATGGCAAAGAGATGAACCATACACATTGTTACGATTTCGCCTTATGGACTCTTTCTTTTCTCTCGTGGTGTCCATATACAGACTACTTCGGCACTGTACCTGCTGCCACAGGTCTCCTTCCCTCTCGTCATACTGATTACTTCGCGACTGCGGTCTTACTCACTGCCCAGTCATGCATTTTATTCCCTTATTCTGTCCTGGTCTGTGTATAATGACGATACCTATATATGTTGTGCATAGTATACAATGTACTTTAGTTTAGTTCTCCCTTGGTTAATACCAAGTGTCTCCTTTGCTCCGCTACGCTCTCTTTCGTAGTGATTATCGAGCATCGAGTCTTCATCCTACTCTTGAGTGGACACTTCCTCGTGCTACTATACGACGACCTCTCCACAGGGGTTATTATACGAGCTTCCTTCCACAGGGGCTATTTACGACAAAGCCTGGCATTTGGTTCATCCAGGGCTACGCTTGCGTCCTACCCAGAACAAGCGTAACACACATTATTTTATCTACAATAGTTAGAATCATGTTCTTGCTGTTAGATTTGGATAAGGGTTCAATAAGGACAATTGAGATAACCTCCCAAGGATTTTCAGGAACATTGTGGGAATAAAGTGGCATATTAGAAGCCTACATTGACAGTTTAGCTCTTTGGCAAGTGTTGCATTCTTTGATGTATCTTTTGACATCTTTTTGCAGTAAGGGCTAGTAGTATTTTCCTAAAACAAGGCTTTTTGTATGCTTTTGGCCTAGATGGCCTGTAATTGGATGGTCATGGTTTTTCCATATGATTTGTTTCCTGAGCTTTGATTCTGGAGGAACATATAGTCTTTCTCTCCAATATACCAACCTGTCTTCTTTGTACCATGAACTCTTTTTCATGATAAGTCCCTTGACAACCATACTTTTTCTTCATCCTTGGAGTTTTTTTACTGCTTCTTTGACTGTTGTACTATCTGAAAAGGAAATAAAAAGGTCTTTGGGAAGAAGAATCTTGTTATGATTAGAATTGATTACCCCCTTCTCATGGTTGGCTTGTCTCAAGAGACTGTTGGCAGGATTGATTGCTCCAAGGCAATGATGAATGATAAATCTATATTCCTGGAGTGTTTGTTGCTATCAAGCCTGTTGAATTGAGAGATCTTAAGATTTTTTGTAACATTCAAGGTTCTTGTGGTCTGTGAGAATCTTGAATGATTCAGCAGCATCTAGAAGATATTGATGCCATTCTTTGAGTGCCCAAATGATGGCAGCCAGTTTTAGATCTGACACATGGTAATTGTGTTCAGCATCATAGAAGGATCTAGACCTGAAGGTGATCAGGCACCATAGATTTCCTTGCTTCTGTGAAAGGATGGCATCAAAACCCACAAGATATCCATCAATTTCAAGGCAGTACTGCTCTTCATTTTGAGGAAATCCAAGGACCAGCACAGATATAATGGTATGTTTGAGTTCATTGAATATGCCTTGTTCCTTTTCTCTCCATATGAATGGAACATTCTTTTTGGTAAGGTTGTTCAAGGGTCATGCTTTCTTCATAAAATCCAAGATAAAATGTCTATAGAAAGTAATAAACTCTAGAAATGCCTGAACCTATTTGAAAAATGTTGGAACTGGCCAGTCTACTACTGCCATGACTTTGAGGGGATCCATGCAGACTTCTTCATGGGTGACAATAAGACCTAGGTAGTCAACTGAGCTTGCTTCAAAGTCACACTTTTCATATTTGAGTAATAACTTGTTCTTTTGTAGGATTTGCAACACTTAGTGTATGATCCTTTAATGTTTGTTGAGATCTTTGGTGAAAATGATGATGTTGTCCATGTACACCAAGACCTTACCCTCATTGATCAAGTAATGCAGTAGATAGTCCATCATAGTCTGGAAGGTGACAGGTGAGTTGGTTAACCCAAAGAACATGACTAATGGCTTGAACAGGCCACAATTTGTTCTGAATGCAACTTTCCACTTGTCACCTTCCTTCATTCTGATGTTATTATATCCCCAGTGTATATCTAGCTTTGTAAAGTACTTTGCATCTTTTAGTTTTTCAATTAGCTCTGAAATCAATGGAAGTAGATATCAATTCTTGATTGTGATTTCATTGAGCTTTTGGTAGTCTTGTATAGGGAATAATTTTCCATATTTCTTCTTCACAAAGAAGAATGCTGAGGCAAAAGGAGATTTGGAAATTTCATATGTCCTGTTTTGATATTTTCTTGCAGGAACACATTGAGCTCTTCCTGCTCAGGAAGAGTCAATGAATACATTTTACAATTGATTTTATGTTCTCTGGGCATTAATTTGATCACATGGTTCCAAGGGCATCTTAGCAGTAGTTTGTCAAAGGTCTCCTTGGCAAAGACATTCTTGTAATCATGATAAAATTGTGGCACCACCTCTTCAAACAACTATTTCTTTTTGAGGGCATTGGTAGCAGCTGCAATATCAGTTGCTATGTTGTGGATGTATTCCATATGGTTCCTCATATTGATTTTGAATAGCCATTCTCCCTCTTACTAAGCAAATCTATCTCTTCATCTTTGTCCACTTTGAGTTGATCATGTTTGCAGTTTGGGAAGTTAACCATCTGGGTGACCCAGCCAATCCTAGGATTATGTTTCTATAGCTAGTCATGTTTCAAGAATATATCATTGGTGCCTAGAGTCATGATTGAGAAGGTGAGCTGCTCTTTGTATTTGCCTAGCTGTAATCCCAAAACTACAAACTCCTCAATCTTGCTAGTGCTGTTTTCAGTACCATCAGTATTGTAGATAGGAATAGATCAAGGTTATCAGTGTGTAGGAATTCCCTTATTCTTGACAAAATCTCTATTTATAGATGATTTGGTGCAATCCAAGTCCATAAATGCTTGTGAGGTGAAAAGGCACCCATTGTTAATCTCCAGCTGGATATCAAGTTCCAATGACTTGGCTTGATTTTGCTCTGACCTTCTGATATGTTTTGGTTTTTGTTAAAGCTTGATAAGAATCCAATGAGCTTCTTTATTGAAGGCTCATTTTAGCTGCAAGATCAATTGGGCATCGACTTTTCATCTTCTCAATTCATGAATGAAGAAATGTAGGTGCAATAATATTTTCTCACTTTCATCTTTCTCCATAGTTTGCTGGATCCAATGAATGCATCAAGGGGTAACAGCAAACCTTTCTGAGTTACTCCTACTACAGGTGTGTCTCTTGGTCAAATAAGGTGTTGGGATCCTAGAGCCTGCATTCCTCTACATTTGGGTTAACTTGGCTGATGAGGCATTGCCTGATACTGTGCTAGTAGGGGTCTCTTTTTGAATCTTAGGTTCCTGGACCTGCTTCTAAGTTCTCTTCTCAAGATCCAAGAGCTTGGGAATCCACTGGAGTATCTTGATCTTGTGGTCCATCAACCCAAAGCCTCCCTTACTTCTCTCTGTTTCACCAAGTTGGTCTGAGGTCATCACCCCTTTTATATCCAGTAATTCTATTTTTATGATAATAAACTGCACCACTTTTATTTCTTTGGATACATTAAATGATTCTTCATTTTGGTTGCAGACAATGACCCCTAGGTCTCCTCGGTAGTCTTGGTCTATTACTCCAGCAGCAACATTGAGACTATGTTTAAGAGCCAGCCTGCTTTTTGGTGCTATTTGTCCATACATTCCTTCAAGTAATTGGCATTGAATGTTGGTTGGGACCAACACTTTTTCTTGTCTAGGGATAACAATTGACTAGCTTGCATACAAGTCCAGTCTGGCAGCTCATTTACTTTCTCTCATTGGTAACTTAGTGCTCAGAGTGCTTCAGAACACAGGCATTGTTTAAGTACATACTTTTTTATTTGGCTATACTAATACAGACTTAGTAGTATAATGCTGACCTATTGAGTTACTACAAAACCCAAGCTTAAGTCCTTTTTCTTGTTTCCCAACTTGAGTACTTGCAATTCTTCTTTGATGTGGTCAAGCTCATTCATCAAGGCTTGATGCCTTTGAGTATTCCATGGTTTGAAATGGACAGAGCAGGGCCATGGTTCTTTGTATTGATGGCAGAGGCCTTTTGCTTGTATAGTGCTAATATCTATGAGGGAACTGGCACCACCAAATATGCCTAGTGAAACACTCTAACTTTAAGGGTCTAAGAAAGGTCCTATAAGATAAAGTATAGCTTGGGATCACAATGACTTAGTGACCCTTTTGGGGAGAAGGAATGCTTAGAGGAAATCTTCAAGACTTTAGAACTGGGGAACCAGTTCTGTCACCCTGGGGGTTTATATACTAGACTACTATATATACATGTTTGGTCTATATCTCCAGATCAGCCAATGGCATAGACAACTGTTCATGAGTCAAAGGTAAGAGTGTGAGAGAACATGAGGTGTGATTCTATCATAAAGAAGAGAAGCATAAGCATGAGACATTCTAGAAGCATAGGAATGAAAGAGAAAAAGAGAAGCATGCCATGAGGTGATCTAACCCCATATGGATATATAAAAGAAGAGTCCATGTGAATAGTGTAAGAGGAGATTCTCCTGGGAATAACCCTAATTAGATAAGCAAATAGTGAAACATCTCTAGATTTGTCAAATATCTGTGTATAAATTTAGGAAAATAGAAGAAAATATGGAAAAAATAGGGTCGTAACACCCAGCTGGTTCAGGTGTACTTTTAGCATTGCCTTTGCTACTTCCATTTATGAAGTTGTCTTCAAAGGAGAAGCCTTGGTTTGGATCATGCCCTGCTTGGCTTTGAAAGAAGCAAGGGGCTGTAAGGCTGACTCAGCCTTCAGTAATGACCTCTTTCATAGCTTATAGTCCTCTAACCTATTGAGGTCCTCATTTCTTTGCATGGAGTATTGGATCAATAAGTACTTGATTTTCTTTGTAATGACATTGCATAGCATTGCAGAGTGTGCTTCAAGATCATAGTTGCCATCTAGTACTAGTTGCTCTAACTTGATGAAGAAGTTCTTGATGAACTTAGTATTCCCCTGCTTGAGATCCTGGAGCTTGCACTAGGCCTTTTTGATCAAGTCTGTAGAGCAGAAGAGGGCTTCCAAGTACTTGGTGAATACTTGGAAATTGGGCATTTCACCCTCTTTGAATTCCTTTCAAACATACAAATTAGAGGCCCTGCCAGTGGAATTGTCACCTTTCATCATCACTAGAACCATTACAATTTTTTTCTTGTCCATGGGCATCCTGAAGAATTCTTTGAAATAGAGGAGGACATTGTGCCACCACTGTACATATTTCTCTTTGTCATCATTGAAGGAGTCAGGCTTGGTGACATATAACTTACCTAAGGCAGACTGGCTTGGAATTGAGGTGGTGGTGATGAATATAGATACTATAATAGGGGGTGGATGGGGAGCAGTTGCATGAACTGAAGTGTTGACAGACATAGCATCATCAGATTTGTACTCTGGCAGTTCTTGTTATGATTCACTCTTAGTTCTTAGTTCTTTTCTCATGCTATGTCTTTATTTGGACTTATATTTCTTTCACAATAGTCACTCGTATTATCTCACAACTATTGTATCGGTATTCCGATTCCTCCACGATTACTCATCTCTTTTTACTCATCGCTTCCTGCTGACTAATACCTCAGTCAGAATTACTCATACATGCTTATTCGTTGTGTCTCCTTTTGTACTATATGAGCCTGCCCTCATTCTCTTCTCTACATATATAAACCCCTCAACAGGTCCTCTGTACCTTAGCTTAGTTCTTCTTTGTATTCTACTGAATACAGCATCTCTCTGTGCTAGCTCCCAGGTGCTCTCTTTCATCTGGTCTCCTAGTCAACTAGTCCTCATCCTACTATTGAGTGGACGCTATCCTGAACTATCTCGAACCCTCAACCCTAGGGTTATCAAGTACTTGGTTCTTGCAAGGGCTACGCTCCTATCTACCCGGTTGAAGCATAACAGTTCTCCTGTGAGGTATGCATCTTCTTTGATGGTTTCACACCACACTTTATATTTAGCTTTGAAGCCTTTTGCTTTTCTTATACAGGCTTTGAACAGAGCTTTCTTTGTTCAGCTAGAACAGCAGCACATGCTTCTTTTAACACCACTTTGGCCAGTAAGGCAGTGATATTGACTGCAGATATGGGTTTAGGATGTTGCAACATGAAAGTGGTCTGTACATGGAAAAGGGCATGAGATAATGCTGCAGATAATGAAAGTGGGATATTATAGGAGTGAAATATGATTTATAGGGGTAGAGGGGAATGGTAGACTTTATACACAGTCTTCTTATCCTTTTAAAGACTTCTGTGTACTATTGAGATGGAAAATTGGGCATGTTATCAATAAGAGTGGTGATGAGCCATTTAAATTGACCATGTGTGAGAAAATTGCAAAAAAATGGTTGCAAAGTGGAAGCATACCCAACCAACTAAGTGGTGGTCCAACCAAAGGTGTAGGAAGGAAACGATCTAATAACCTGATGGTCTCTTGGTTGGATGTTCACTCAGGCAGACAAAGCCTCAGTTCTCCCTGATTTGGGTTTTACCCTGATCACTGGACATTCAAACAAAGATAAAGGTATAAAAAAAAACATCTTGGGTTTTCATCTGAAGCATAGAAACAAGAACAACAAAGAATGTGTTGTCCAAGGCAAGTGTAAATGGAATTGGCATGAAAAGATGAGATACATATGCTTGATTTAATATTATGCACTAGCAAAGACCACATCCTAAGAATGAGGGCAGAGTGAGTGAAGGATGAGTAAATAAATCAAGCATAAGAAATAAGTTCTCACAATACCTACTATATATATAAAGCATCTCATGACATACTGTATGGGCAGTAGAATGTTGTAGAACAAACTCTAAATAGAAAGACTGTTTGAAAACAATGATGTCATAAGTATGAAAACATGACATGGAAAGAATAAACTTGACACTTCTCTGGACAGCAACTGAGGTAAGAACTTATCTCATTTATATTCCACTAGCTAAATTACCTTAGTACTGGACTCCTGTCCTTTTCACTAGTTACATTTCCTAGTAATTTTGATACTTTTTGATCTCCTGTTTCTCAGATAAATTGATAATATCAGGGGAAAGAAGAGCAGAGATTTCTTTTGAGAGGAAAAATTGCCTTGGAAGTAAGGCCAAAGTGGAGACTCATGGAATATGGGATGGATTGAATACTAATTATAAGGAGGTTTGAGCTTGTATGAGCAGCACTGACCTTTCAATGATGGAAAAGGGTTCATATTTTTTATCATTGAGTTTACAAGTGGAGCAGTTGGTATGAATATTAATTGCCTCAAGCAGTACTTGGTCTCCCTTTTTGCATTCCATTGGAATGAAGTTTCATGGTGATTATAATATCTTTTCATAGATTCTACAGCATGTTTTAAGGCCTCTAAAGGCACTAATAGACTTCTGCCATTATTAGCTAGAGGCAGTCATAAGTTAATTATCATGAAGTATTAGAACAACCAACAAGTTGTGAAGACACTAAAGTTGATTCACAATGTTTAAAGATACATGTAAATATCCAAAACTGAGGAATATATGTACATGACAAGAGTTTATATACTATACTACATGGTTCATGCAAGATGCTATGGAGATATGCAGAATATGCATATCCAAGCTATAGAGCAGAGATGAAAAGCATATAGGAAACATATGGTGGAATAGAAGAGTAATTGTGTGACAGCAATCACATGTGAGATGATAAAGGTATAAAATATAAAATAAAGAAGAGAAACATTTTATCACCCCCTTTTTACTCTGATATCTCCAAAGTCAGAGGAAAATGAAAGAAATTATTGGAGAATCAAGCAAATGCTTTGCAATCTTCAAGGAATTCTGGGGAGAAGAAGAGACTAGAGGATTTGGAAAGTGTTACACTTCATTTTAGATAGAGTGGAGTGTAGTTCTTTAGAAACTTGATCTTCAGGGCAATTTTAGTAGAAACTGAATATTCCATCAGCATACATGCATGAATGGGATCTGAAGATGAAGAAATAAAATTCAATGAAGAACTCATCAGGTATGCATGCTATATGGCTAGTGTTGCCACAGCTCAGCTAGTTAAGAGCCAGCTTTGGCTAATCAGAGCTTTTAAATAAATTGGCTTAGCTATTAAAACTGAGCCAAGTGCAAGCCATAGCTTTGGCTCTAATCAGCTCAGCTAGTAGTTCAAGCCATTGAAAACCAGTCAATGCTAATACATTAACAATTTTTACTAATATTTAGTTCACCAGCATAATAATCTAGTGATGAGGCAGCAAACTAAAGTACAAACAATTTTTTTAAATAATAGCAGATTTAAACATGTGACCTATCAAAACAACCTACACATACACAAAATACCACTATATCATAAGTCCATACTAACATGTTCTAAATTATTATATTCAAGTAAATAATCTTAGCCTAGAGGAAAATTTTGCTATGCCAATAGATTCCCAAACATTGTATTCTTTTTGTTGTGTTTTGGTCCTTTTTGCTGTATTTTTAATCATTTTTTCCATGTGTCATTTTTGCAGATCTGATATTGTTGCAATGCCAAAGCTTGGCAATAATGTTGCCTTTTGTGAAATGTAGTATATATCTATCAATATATACTTGTAGTACAATGGTTTTTTTGGCTTAGTCACTTGAGTTTTGTTACAGTATGAAGAAAAAGAGCCTAAAAGGTGATATTTATGAAGATCAAAAGAAAAGTGGCCATTATAGCTTTATTTTTCAATTTTTGGACTTGACTTGCTAGATTGCATGTCCTTATTTTATCTTATCTAATCTTATCAAGTCAGTGCTTATCTCAGCACTTATCTAATCTCTGATCTATTGATCCTATCTTATCAGGGGATCCTATCAAAGCATCCTAACTTATCTCCTCTGTTTATCTTATCAAGAATTATAGGCACGATCATATGATCAGAGAATGTCCTGAATTCTATTTATGCAAGTCACATCAGTCACAGGATGGCTGTTCTTCAAAGAGTCTAGGCTTGCCTGACCAATCTCTTATGGCATGGCTATGCTTGCCTCATGCCCTATTTATTCTTTAGAGTCACAAGGACTCACATCTTATCTATGACTTACAAGAGGTCACTCTTATCTATGCCTCATGGTTGCAGCATGCTGCCATACCATGCAAGTTCTCTCATGGTATTTATTAAAAGAATCATAGGGTTCCCTTCCATGACAAGGTTGTACATGAAGAACATGCACCAGCAACATGGATCAAGAGTCCTAATTCTATTTATCTGAAGATCTGCCACACTGGCATGTGGAAACCTCATAACCACAGCCTTGAAGGCCATGCTGACTTATTGAATGTGCATGCTGGCCTCATGCTATATATGCTTCTTATTTGTTATAACAACATGCTCTAACAGCATGGTACAATTCTCATGAATCTTAATAACTTATATCTATTCTTTAGATTTTTAAAGTATTTTTATTAGATGATAATGGACTCTTATTTAATTAGTGTACAATATATTTTAGATCCCATGTACATATGTGTACATAGACTTTTTGTATATAAATCCCCAGGATGATAGAACTAGATCCCCAGTTTTGAAATCTTGGATTTTCCCTTCAAAGTTTAGGAATTTTCATTTCCTCTAAGAAGTCCTTTCAAAATCCTTGAGCTAGCCAGGTATTTAACCCTAGGTAGCTAGGCCTGGTGTCAAAACTCCACCAGCAAGCTCTGAAGGCAAAACTATTGATGCTCCACTTCAAGGTAACACTTTTGAAGACATAGAAGAGCTATTTCATTTTTCACATTTAAGCCTTAGTAGTTGGAGTGTTTCAAGTTTTTGGTAGTATTGTGTAGTCACAAGTTTGATTCACAGCTATTGTGAAAAAAAAAAGCTTAACTGTCAATTAGGATAACTTGGTTACTAATAAGTACTAGCAAAATGTTAATTTGGCTAGAGCTGGCTAGTAAGTCAAGCTAGATGGCTTGAAAGCCATAATCAAATATGGCTTTTTTTGCAGCTCAGCTACAATTGGCTTAGCTCAAGCCACTACTAGCTTTGGCTTAAAGCCATGAAAAAAGCTGAGCTATGGCAACACTACATACAGCTATGCTAGAAGAACCAGAATACAAAGGATGTTGAAGATAATCTCAGGAATCAAGAGACCAAAGGCTGAAGATCATACTTTGGATGATGGATCAAAGAGAATTGGATAAGGATCCATTAAGGATAAGGGAGAATTAAGCTAAGGTACATAGATATGTGTTTAGAGTTTATATACTAGAGGGAGATTCAAGAAAGGAAGTGTTCAAATAAGAAGCAAGTCAGAGATATTAAGAATAGTATAAAGATGAGTTAGATGGAAGATCAGGATGAAGAATATTGTATGGATCAGATCAAGAAAGCAAGATAAAAAGAAGATCTAGATATACAGCCATAAGGCAAATAGGAGGAAAAGTGATAATCAAGGAAAAAGACTGAGAAAGGGAAATTAGCTATGAATACACCCATATAGGGGATGACAGAGAGATTAGAGAACAAAGGAGAATGTCTGTAATATAAGATATCAAAGAAAAACAGATAGAGCAAAGAAATAGAAGGAAACAGATGAAAAACATCCAAAGGGTGTGATGAATCTGGAAGATGACTTGCTGTTGGAGCAAGTGCAGCTAGAGGGCTAGAAATGCATCATCAAGATGCACAAGGGTCTGGAGAAACATTTGATAAGCATAAGATATAACAAGGATAAGATCTGTTGGAGATTTAGAATGCTAGGAGGCAGGACTAATGTTCCTGTGAAAGATAAGCACAGGAAAGCACATGGAGCACCATGAGGAGATATCTAGGGGCAAAGACAAGCCTTGGCTAATAAGTGAAATGCATAGCAAGGAGTTCCTGAATATGTGGAAGATAATTAGAAGGCCAAAAGGAGATCTAATGATCAATCAGTGATATCTTGGTGGAGATCTGTGACTGTTGATGAGGCAATGATAGGAGTGAGTCAGGGATAGTCGGAGAGATCTGGAGAACAAGTAGGAAGCATACTAAGAGTGCCAGGAGTGATCCAGAAAGTTAGGAGGAGATCTGGAAGCAGAAGGAGATCTGGATGTAGGAAGAGCAGGGACATATCAGGAAGGTTCCTGATGGGTCTGAGCAAGTTCAGAGAACTCCTAGAATCAATCTAGAAGTGCCTAATCAAAGTAAACACATGGTAGACAGCCATATATATCAGATACAATAAGAAGACATATCTGGAAGGTACCTGATATGGATCAGGGAGCCCTGAGGTGGCAAGGAGAACTAGAAAGGACTGAGAAGCATCCAGGGAAATGCCTAGAGTGATAAAGAATGATTGGTATTGATGCTTTTGATGAGATCAAGAGATTCTGGTGAGATTCAAGATCAGAAGATGATCTGGAAGTTCTAGTGAAGTCAAAGAAAGCATTATCACAATGAAAAGGATGCATCAGGAGATGTCCAAGGGCACACAGAGGTGCTAAGGACTCATCTAGATGCCAGCAGAAGTGCTGGGAGTTCTGAAGAACATTTAATGAAGATTAGATATGATTTGGTAGGCTTGATTCTATATTGAAGGATAAGCAGTCTGGTAAATGGCCAGGTGGCCCAGTTGACTGTGGGTGAATCAAGTAAACATTCAATAGGCACAGTAGATTGGTTGGGGACTTCTAGAAATAGCCAGAAGTCAGACAAGAGTCTAGGAGAAGATATAGATCTTATTATAAGCCAAATCTAGGAGAAGTGGTCCTGAAGGAGCATCAGAGGAGGCTGATGTGACTAGATATAAGGGAGAACTTTAGGAGCATGACCCAGGAGAGATCTGGAGATCTGGGAGCACTAGGAAAAAACCAGATGGTTGACTGAATAAAAAGACCATATAGACTTAATAAAGAGGACATGATCTAAAAAGATCAGAAATGGCTGAATAG
>JBBPKM010000552.1:0-13680 GCA_038089255.1 Austroboletus rostrupii
CAGTGTCAAGAAAAAATCGGGTTGAAGAACACTGGTGCTCATACACATCTGGATTCGTGTTCTGAATTGTACTTCCTGCATCCATGGCTTTGCAGTTGAAGCTAGTGCGACTGACTGTACGGTGATTTGAGGTTGAAAGTATTAGCGCCTGACATGCCGTACCGTCGCTCATTGGGAGGCTCGTGTTACGTTACTACCTAGTCTCTCAGCGAGTCGTAGTGTATTAATGCTTTCAGAAAATGTGAAGCGAGGCCCATCGGAAAAGAGTTGCATAGTATCCTCATAGATGGGTATGTATAATTATGCGCATCCAAGATTTGGTTATGTGGCTAGTTTGCACTAAATATAGGCCGTAGGGCTGGTTAACCGCACTCGACGACTCAGTATGATATAGGCGTATGACGAACTCCTAAAAACATGTGAGAGTCATCAAGCATGTTAATAAGTGCACAGAAATTCCGAAAATTTTACTTGAAGGTTGTCATATAAGCCAGCGGTCCGGTAGTCTCCGATATCTCCATCGATATCCCGGTTCTGAGAGCGCGCAGAGAAGGTCGGCGGCTCAGTGGTTGAGGGAAATGGCCGTGAAGACAACAGCGGATGAGGTTCTAGCAGGTGTTGCCTTTGAAGAGAGCTCTCAACAATCGAGAGCATGAGTAAAAAAAATAAACCTGTTGATGATTCGACAGCATTGGTCACCTTCTGACCAGATTCCAGTTCGTCTCTCTTGCCTTGCTCAACGTTGACAACTCTGCATAAGAAGCTGTGGGAAACGGAACAATGTGACAAAGAACTTGTAATTTCTGCGTTGTATTGGCCCCGGGATGGCGGATGCGCGAGCAGGTGCATTTCTAGCTATACTCATGATATCTTCCGTTTGTCTTTACCGTTGTCCGAGTTGCTCTCCGCGTGGAATATGCGATTATTCTGACAGAAGCCAAATCCATACGCGACGACCTTGAGAAGCAGAGATATAGCGGGCACCGTAAGGGAAGACAGTGGTCCTATTGACGCCAATGACACAAAACATCGGAGTCACGATGTTTGCAACGAGGCACAAGATCCTGACGCATTGCAGGGCTGTCTGACGTGTTGGCGGCAAGGTTCAGGGGCAAGATGGAAACGAGATGGACATCCGGACGACGTCAATGCGGGAGAGCTCTGGGTGGTGCTCCCCCGGGAGGAATTAAAGAAGAGGGGGGCGAGAAAGTGAATGCAACACATGCATTCTTGCGAAGCATGCTGATCCTTTGATTCGGAGTTGATGAAAGACCTAGTTTGGGAGAGACTAGGAATCCAGAGAGGAAAATGGCGAAGGCCAGGAGCATGATGCCATATGCGAGAGGGAGACGGCAAGGGTGCGAGGACGATGCCATTGGTGACGGTGCAGATAGAGATGACTTGTCTTGGGTTATATCTGTGGACAGATGGGTGGGGAGGGCGTAGAATGAGATGGAGAGGAACTGGAGGAATGCGGCGGCATGGCCGCAGCTGTCGCTGAAGAGGGCTATCCGATGGGCGCCGACGCATCACTTGTTACAACACATCTTGATCACCACGCGTCATGCCGTAGTCTCGATATCGTTTCGAGGTCAGAGTGACACCCTCGCCCACACCCCACACGTGTCCGTCGTAGTCGCACTCGTATTCAAGCTACTCGGCATAGCCATGCTGGTCGTCACCAGGTGCTCGGGCTCAACGATGAAGAGGGAGAGGAAGACTAACGTCGTGGCGTTTACCGTGGAAGAAGTCGGAACCGAGCTCGTTGCTGAGATCGACGGGCTAGTGAATGGACTTATAGCGGTTTACTGGGCGGGGGATGTTGAACGAGGAGAGCATAGTAGAGGACGAGCAACGGGGTGCCAGTCGTATCTGGGCGACACTAAGTATACCCGCGAAGCGTAGACCTGATCGGGAGCGACAGAGGCCATGAGCCAATGCTGCCAGACCCGCGAATTTCGTAGCTAGTGGAGAGCAACGCCTAAATAGCCGACCTTGAAGGTGTAACATCCGTAGCTCTCTCCAAGCTTCCTTGGAGCAGTCTTTCTGTGACGGTTGTCACAAGGAAGAGCCTTAATAACTGGTCTAGTCTCCGTGTTATGAGTGCTGGGGGGTACATACTAGTACATGGCGAGGGAGCTCCTTGTATACGGTAGCGGTACCTATAGCCTTGATGCCATATATCCATATCCGTTACACTTTCCAAGTTGCAACGTGGTCAACATCTATCACTTCCAGTGGGCACCTGCGCACTAATGTACTCAGTCTGAACATTGGCAGGCTGAGCTCTACTCTTCACCTTCCCCATCCTGGATTGCTACACTCAATCGTCTGGGCACTCGCTGTATACACCACTCGTCACCTCTGTTGGAAAATGTTTCTGCACTAGTTAACAGTGCACCATTCGACTTCTCCAGGCAAGGGGCCACATCAACAGATTGCTGCGCTAGTTAAAGCTATTATTAGTACCCGCAAGGCAAAGGTCACCAAAACTTCCGTCCTCGTCAGCAGCTTTACGCCTGAGGACCTCGCCGGAGAGGACTATCAGTGCTAATCAAGTGCCGCAGGTCCAGCAACCACATCGCTCGTGCCAGTGCCACTCCCAGCTGCTCGCTTCCATCCGCAAGGGCACCTTGGCCCATGTTAAAAGGTAACCGTGGATCGCCTTGCAACGCCCCGACGACGTACGATCGGCCGAGCTTGGGTGCAAGTAGACTGGAACAACAAACCGGCTTACATGACTACCGAAGCATTATGCACATTTGATCGAGTGGCATTCCACTCATGTGCCACAACTCGTATGCCCGCAGCTGCTGCGGTCGTAGAGGCTCCAGCATACAATATTCAGGCAACCTCGTACGCGGCCTATTACCTCCACCGAAACCTAGACCAGCGTTTGATAGCTGTGCCGGAAGGATTGGTTAAGACTTACCTAGAGCAATAAACACCAGTGCGACCTAGCTGCAAGCGTCATTCTGAGCCGAAGGGCGCACCCGATTGAGACACTTGGGATCGGAAACGTCAAGAACCGGTTGGAAAAGCTCACCAACGACGACGTCTCGAGCGTGTTCGAGGACCAGAAGCGCTCACGTCGGAAACCTGAGGAGACTGAGGACGAGTTGGGGAGAGAACAGAGATGGCTTATTGAGGAATGAGATGCGATGGGCGGAATGGGAGGAGGAAACGTGCTATGCCCTACGGAGTTGCTTCCACCCGCACCACACCTCATCAAGATTGGCATCCGTGACTCGTTTAGTCAGTCCAACCCACTCATCCCTCGACAACACCGTCTGCCGCCAGACACGTCCGTCGCAGACTTGGTGCACGTCCCCACCACGAGTGTGGAGAACCCACCTGCTTTGCCGATCCGATACCGCTCCGTGTTCCACGCAATATCAGGCGCGGAGAGCCCCATGCGCTGCACAAGTCCTTCCTGACATGGCCGGCGCCTTGTCGGCGGGAAGCGAAGCAGGCGTGCCAAACCCGAGCAAAATCACGTGCCACTCCAGGCAGCGGCGAGGAGACGCGCGAGGTTGAATCCCAACGTCATGGGGACAGTCTTCTGCAAGTTGTGGCGTCGCTGCATTGCGTTCACAGTGTACTCCAATGCTTTCGTTGATGTCGAGCAGAAACGAGCGGACGATCGCGAGTGTTGCCACCAGTTGGAACACCGTGGCGATATCTGTAACGTCCTAACGAATGCATGGAATGTCATAGAATGCCATGTGATCGTGATATCTGAAAGCAAAACCAAATGCTGCGTACCATGCTCAGTGCCCCTTTGTGTCATTAAGTACTCAAACTAACTTGGTTGAAGTCTTATTCACAGTTACCAAAGTGTATCCTCACCGGCACCCTCTATTTATGAGCCCTTGTATACCACAGTGGTTGGTCACCCGGAGACGCATACGCACTGTCTGGAATCTTCCCGACATGAAAACTTGGTAAATGCGTATCTTCGTCCTTGGCCATTTTTCGATCGTGAGGGTACGTACGATACATCTAAGACTTAAATCATGGGGACATCCTTACGAGTCGGTGTAGATGTGAAAGACAGTGACTTGACGAAAGTACCGAAAATGATTTACCGATCCATTTCTGGATATCAGGACACACATCAATACGGCTCTGCTGGACCAGGATACATGCGCGTTGAAAAGTTATTGACAGCCATTTGGAGATGAGTTCATACAAGAAACACGGGATCGAAACCCTTGAAAGCAGGGTTTGGCTTCGAGTGAACGAGTAAATATCTCAGACAGGGAGATGAGTTCCCAGTTACTACGTCTTTGTATACGTGAAAATTACTCTGTACCCTATCCTATTTACGACCTCTTCATGATATATGTGTCATGGTCTATGAAATGCGTAGAATGATTGGGAAATGTGTGATATCATCTTCATATAGGGAGTTGAGACAGCGAAACGGTTCGAGACTTGATTATTCGACGGTTCGAAGTCAACTTCATAGCAATGAGCAAGTCAAGGTCTTCGGTACAGACGGGGAAAACATAGAAAGGAAAGAATCATTCTCCGCTGTAATTCATCTTTCCGCAACTTGTACATTGACAATCTAACTGTCTGAGGGCGTGCGCGCGCGTGTGTGCAGCAGTAATATGGTTATTTGGGTCTGACGCTTGAAATTTAATCCAATGATAAAAGAAATGAAGTGTACGAGGAAAGGTGCGTGTCTCGTCCCTACGCCAGCGGAAGAACTCCAATTCAAATGTTCCTGTGTCCCTCCAACTCATGGGGTGCGAGATTCATTGCTATTACTATTCTCGCCCGTCGCGCCTTCAGAGGCAGAGACCTCGAAAAATGATGCCTGAGGATTGCGGAATTTCCAACGTGCGTTGAGACTGTAAAGAAGGTCGAATAAACGTCGTGCATGTTGATCATCCCATGATGTGCGCAGTCGTAGAAATAAGTACATACCTCGAAAAAAGGGAGTTGGCGTAAACTAGGTAACGATGAATTGAAAAAACGTCAAAACATTATCACGTAAACGGAACTGGCATACGTTTTGCGATGACGAAATGTAGGCCCAAGAATATGCGATTGTTAGGCATGACTGCCACCTGCGGAGGTTAATGGATAAATGACCTAGGTGTCACGTTCTTACCGCAAGGCTACTTACGCAGATGAGTGAGGCGATCACACCGACACTAAAGTGATGTCAAGCACTCTGGACTTCCAGCGAGTTGGTTCAGCGACCTTACCATGTGATAAACCCGTTTTGCACAGTCCAGAACGTCAGTTTGACAATGATTCGATTCGTGCTTCGCCCGAATAAGTAATCTGGTCGGAGCCTTCGACTAAGCAGACAATGACACACCTTGGCATCAGAGACGATCGGTTCGATCTCAAAAAAATGCAAACGTATGTTGTGATCATGATATCGACCAGTGCAGAGAGGCCAAGTCCCGCCGTGAAGACATGCTGTGGTGTTCAGTCAGTGATCGTTTTACCGATAGGAAAGGAGACGGAACCCCTAGGAAATCTCGTGTAAACTCGCTAAAGCGCTTCAATATAACCCTGTCAGAGGATCAGGGGACCCGGCCTACGTTGCAATGTCATCACCACTTACATTCCAGTTGCCCCTACTACTCATACAATAGGTAAGTAATATCCAAAGAAGAAAGTCAAGCCCGTTACTAATTGCAGCAACTATGAATGACCGCATATCAGTGGCTTATGTTGAGTTTCAAAGTGTGACATACCCAAGCGGATGAATGCGAGGGCGACCTATATAGAAGATGCTAATGAGATCAAGCGAACACGAACATCGTGTTGCAGGACTACCACCGAGCCTGCAACTATTAATTTACGGCGACAAACTATGAAGACGACGGGGGTAAACGGTCGGAGTGTGGCGCTGAAAATGGCATACGGACGTCTATATATTCTGTGGGCATAAAAGCTAGAGCTCGAGTATTAACAAAATGATGCTAGATATCCCATGGAAGACTTACCATTGCACCGTAAACGTCACGATCCCCTGGGACTGATCGTCAAAACTCATTTCTTGGCAATAAAACTAGGTTTCACAGTCAAACCCACCGCCGCCTTAGGTCGTATTTCAATAATCATAGACCGTCCTGGAGTAAAACACAACTTACTCCGGCACTCCTGCATACACGGTATTCAACGAGTCTTCGCAGATATAATCAAATTTTCTCACCAAGGAATGATGTCTAATCGCTCCAAATTGCCATGAGAAGAGACGACCGTACGCCATAGGGTGACGGAAACGAGGGAAGAATGAAACAAATCGAGAAACCTTGAACTCGTCAGGATCCGACAGTTGCCAAAATACTCACACCTACCATACCACTGTCACCTGGAAGTACGTCGAAGCCGATAAGTGAGAAGATTCTGTCCGACTCACCAGAGTCTTTTTGGTCCACCGATCCTCTGAGCCAAACTTCCAGTATAATATGTGCTGTGCATTGACACATCCAGACAGGCTACGACTCATAGATGCAGTCAACAGATGGAAAGTACTTGGCTGCAACACTTGCCTGAATGCGAATAGCCCCCCAATGAGAAGCGCACCGTAATCGTTATTAATGTCCATCATGACATGGGTAAATGGGTGTGTCCAAAAGTCGGTGAGGAGAACGATACTATATGGTAGCCGCGGGATGTGTCAGTGTCAACGGGAATTGGGTGTGCCTCGATTGCCGATATGTACAGGGCATCCCTTCGGAGCTCGATTTGTTGATCTCTCAAAAGGAATAGTGTCCTTGACAAGGGGGGAGAAGAAGCGTGCTATTGTATAGTGTTATCGCCACCGGTACTCTGATAGCATATGCGCCGGCCGGTATCTCGAGGGGCACCGCTATAGAACGCACTTGCAGCAGGTAAAACCAAAGAAGTGGCCATGTTGAGCATGTAGGATACAACAGAAATTTGGGGAGGGTTTGGGTAGGCTAACTGATCTGGAACCTTCAGGCTTACCTATCATCGAATGACGGCACTGATATGGTCGAATTCATTTGATCGTTTTAGCACATTGAAACTGTGGGTGTGGGTAAATGGCGGGAAAGACACGTGCATCGTGTAAACGTGTAGGCACAACTTCATCTTCGTTACCACTGTCGTTGAGTCAGCCCCTCCCGTGCCTGACGCCAAGACACGCTCGCTGGCAAAGAGAGCGACGTCCATAAAGGCTAGTCTACCAGACTCTTCCAAGTTTGCAGCGAACTCCATTCCTCACTTCCTGCACGAGCTCTCCCGTTTTATTCGATGCCGTTACGACTTCGCGACGCCTTACGCCCACTGCCCTCACATGTGCACAACCTCGCCTCCCTAACTCATCACTCCTGAATTGCTGGCGCTTCTACCATTGGCCTGTCCCAAAGTCACCTCCCCGCGAGTGCGAATTCGTCGCATTGCTGAGGACATGTATACTCAACAACGCATGTTCTGAGTTCTCCCACTCCACATCCTCGCCCTTCGCGGACGTGCGCCTTCCTGGTCCTTGCAACTTTACATGTCTAGCCCTACCGGCCCTCTCGAGCCTGCCCGAGCCCCTGTACGTACGACAACACGGATGATCATCATATACCCCTTGTCATACAGCTTTTCTTGTTGGCGTCGTTGCCACCATCAGGTCGTAATAAGTGCACCGACCGGGTCGACACACACCTACACTGTGGGGTCGGCCGAACTCACACACATCCAACCAAATACTTTAGTTGATGATGGCATTGTCGTCGTCGATTGTGTGTTTCACTATCCTCATACATTTCCCAACCATTCTACGCGTTTCGTACAGCCGTGACACATATATCATGAAGAGGTCGTAAATAGGATAGGGTACAGAGCAATTTTCATGTACACAAAGACGTAGTAACCGGGGACTTATCCGCCAGTCTGAGATATTTACTCGTTCACTCGAAGCCAAGCCCTGCTTTCAAGGGTTTCGATCTTGTGTTTCTTATATGAACTCATCTCCAAATGGCTGTCAATAACTTTTCAACGCGCATGTATCCTGGTCCAACAGAGCCGCATTGATGTATGTCCTAGTGGTTGGTGTCAGCAAATCACATCTAGGAATAGATTGGTGAATCATTTTCGATACTTGTCAAAACCCCTTAGCTCTGAGGTCCTCCGATATCACTCGACCTCCTCCGATCTCGTTCGGGCTCACCCTACAGCATTCCGCATCGGAGACATTGGAGGTAACGCGGGAAAGTAACCAGGTTGTCTTGCACATGGCCTGGCTCTCATATTTCCTTTTCTCTTATTTAGTATTTCACATTATTACTGTCACATTTTCAGTATCTCCGGATCGCAGTTGACGGAGATGATGCGATCACTTCTCCGCCTCTTTGTATATTGTCGGGACTTCACGTTTTGTATTCCTCAGTCGTTTCTGCATTTTCTGGGCAGCGGCTGAGGTGAGTTTATTATTTTACTTTACTATATTTATCTGACATATCATAGTGTCTCGGTTGCCGGCATCCGATCCGAACATGGCTCAGGGAATACTCGCCCGCTGGGTGCTCGAGCCAGACGAGACAACGCCGGCCCGGAATGGCTGGAGCAACAAGGACAAGGACCCCGTCCCACCGCACCTCAGAACATGGACGTGAGTGGCTCGTGCACCCTCAGCCCCCGCCGTGCTCACCCCCAACAGCACCTGGAGTTACGTGCCGCCCCCGCCCGCCGTCTCCGCCATTGACAGCCGTGTAAATCAACTATTGGCTTTCTGATGCGGTCAATGTGCCGATGTGGGAGTTCGCCGGCTCCATACTCGCCGTCGGTCTGTCATGGTGCGTTCTGCACTCGTTCACTCGTCAGCCTCTCCAAGTCGTCCACCCCAGGCGCCAGGCTCTCCCATGCATTTCCCTCGGCTTTTGCATCATTTCCCTCGTCATGCTGCTCAATGGAACCATCGGTGCCCACCTCCATGTTCCGTTTCCTGTCCTGAACAAATCTTCCTTTGGCTTCTGGTTCAGTTACTTTACCGTGTTCAGCCGCATCATCCTTGCCATGTTTTGGTTTGGCACTCAGGGAAGCGAAATCATTTTCATTCCTCCTCCCCTGCCAACGATCTAATTACCAGTCGTACGGTGGGTCGCAGTGCGTGTATCAGGTGAGATTCTCGATTGCCGTTGCTTACAATACTCTAAACGACAGTGGAGATGATCAAAGCTATATGGCCGTCGATCGCAAAGATACCGAACAATCTCCCTCCCCATGCGAGTATCACCAGTTCGGGTCTTATGTTCTACTTCCTATATTGGCTCATCCAGTTCCCTTTCATGCTCTTATCACCGTAGAAACTGAGATGGCTATTTTTCTGCAAAAGCGTGATAGTCCCGATAACACGGTTAGCCAGTTGTCTGCGCCTTTGTTCGCGTGCCACCGTCCAAAGGGCTTTTCTCTGAGCAGGCAACCATATCTGGGACACAGTTAACTTGGAGTTGGCTGAATGCACTGAACAGTGCTCTAGGTACATGTGCGACGTTGACAGTCAATATTCCGGACTTTACTGTGAGCATAACTTCGTCAGCAGTATGCAAAAAACGAGAAAGCGTAAGTTGTCTTCTCAAACAGAGAATCCAACCCCCATTAATTACTTCCTAACCAATTCATACAACCATTTATCATACCCATAGCATTCACGCTCTCTAGTTTTGCTGGCATCGCGGTCACGAGCGCCAGAATCCAGCTGTACGGGGAGGTTCTCTGGAGCCCTATGCTCATGATCGATAGATGGGATAACCGTCCTGGTGCTCTCTTTGCTTCCCAATCCTTTTCCCTCGCAACCATTTCATCAAACATTAGCCCCAACACTTTCGGCGCTGGAAATGACATGACTGCTTTGTTTCCAAAGGTGATGTATGCATGCTATTCGGTCTGATCCGAGGATACTCATATTATGTGTAGTACATCAACATCAGACGCGGTCAGGTCACATGTGCTTTTATTGGCGGTTGGGCTTTCGTTCCTTGGGTTATATTAGCCGAGTGAGTCCGAATATCTGGAACTCGACAGTTTCCCAAGAACGTAACTGTCATGTTGTGATCAAGTGCCCAGGGATTCTTAAACTTCATAAACGGGTACACTGTATTCTTGGGACCGTTTGCAGGTATCATGGCCACAGACGTAGGATTCCATCCATGATTGATCTGCTCGTAACGTATCTGACTTACTACTAATAGTTTTGGCTGGCTCATAGGGGAAGGGCCGACGTCCCTGCCATGTACGATCCAAATGGTCGATATCGCTATGCGGGAGGATTCGTGAGTCGTTGTATTTCTTTTCTCACGTTGCATAGTGACCGACATCCGAGTCTTAAAGAATTGGCGAGCTGCTCTTGCCATGATTGTGGCCGTGGGGCCCACCCTTCCTGGACTGATTAACGCTATCAATCCTACCATAAGCATAGGCTATGAAAGCTCGTCTCTTTGATATCGCCTGGATCTATGGGGTAAGTTGTAACCGTAATATACATGTTTGACTCCTGATTGTTTGCAAGTTCGTGGTCTCGTCCACGGTATACTATGTGACATCCTCTTTGTTCCCTGCAAGAGAAACATATGTAAAGGTGCTCATTATTTCACATGATTCGGCACTGGATTATGTTAGTAACCCTGCCATCGATACAGTCGATGTCAAGGAAAAGGCTTTATTCAATGATCCGAGATGACCAATGAAGTTTGTATCACGCATGCAAATTACTTGACGCAATTTGAACAATGACTTTGGGTCATCGCCGACTTGGCATGATAAACGGCGTGCGGATCGCCGTCGAGAAGATGTTTCGTTCATAATGCTACCGCATGGCCGAGCCCGTACCGAATCTAGACTGCAGCTTTACTCAATTGTCTTCTGGGGATCCTCAGTACCTTTCACCCCCCTCGGCTCTTCACAGGCCAACAGTACCGTTTTTCATGCACAATGTAGGCAATCCAGGTCGACTTCTTCGGAGTGCGCCTTCTGTTTTGCTCTCCATTGAACCAGACTTACGGAATACGCATGACCCGCGCCCCGTTTGTTACGACTTTCTGAGGGTCTAAAGCGATATCAAAGGGCATCTTCCATAAACATATACAGAAGGTGTGCGCGAGAAAATTCCGCCGCACGCAGCTGTGCATGACCCAAGAACCCTGCTTTACCTAGCGGCGAGGTGCTTTGTGAGTCAACCACCCGCGGATCTTCAAGACGTAGGCCACTTACTACTCGAATTTTCATACATGAGATGCCGATCGAGTGGCAGGCGTCGCACGTCGGTGAGGACGACCAATAGAGTTCACAGTACAACGGCGAAAGCCACGTAAAAAAAAAGATAGACGATCGACGGCAACCTGGGTCGAAGGGTGGTCAGAGTATCCAGAACCCAGGCGGCGAATGAAATTGAAAGAGCTGGTCGCGAAGCGGAGATCGGCGACCTTGAACGTTTGGCTAGGCCCAAGTGTCTAGGCCGAAAGTCTTTGACGGAGAAGCTTTAATGATGCAGTGGGCATCTTCAGCAACATCTAGAAGGATGATGCCGCGAATTCCTCTCTTCCGGTTTGATTCCCGCATCGAGTAGGCTTTTTTTTTTTTTTTTCATTCTCGCGGAGGTGTTTCCAAGTGTCCTTGACACAGGTAGCGAATATCTCATGAACGACGGCCACGTCAACGTACTTGTATGGGGGCAACGGCAACGGACCATCTCGTATGTCGGTCGCGATGCCCGGCTTCGAGTACACACCCTGATACGACAATCGGCATTTCAAACGCCTGGAGTGGCTGTCACTGGACGGGCAGGTCTTCCCATCATCCATGTGAGCGCCCCCAGCGTTTTCTTTGATCACATTCCGCAAATGAACAAACGAATCCTAGTTTTTTCCCCGTTGGAAAAAACGTTGCAGAAAGGTCAGTTGCGTTTGCAACTACACATGCTCATAGGAGCCGGAACGAAATGTTGGATCACAGGCTTGACATAGTGTCTTGAAGGAGGGCGTATCCGCGTCATTGTCCTTGGATGAGCCTCTGAAAGCATCAATAGTAGTTCACGTAGCCCGCCGCCACTAGGCTAGAGCAATCGTATGAATGCTGACGAGATGGTTTGTCTTCTCTTGCACATCCTCTGCAGCTGTTTCGTGTTTCGTGTCAGTGACGAAGCGACAGTTGTCCACGTTGAAAACTGGCTCTCTTTGTTGCAACCATCGAATGATAAGGTGAGTCTGCCTTGGATTGGAAACGTCTAGAAACGGGTGAGCTATGGTCTTCATATGTGTTCTGTCGTCCTGGCCTCTGGTCTTCCTCCACTTCAGTGACGCGGTCTTCAGCGATATGGGCAGAAATGGTTGGTTTCCACTAGGACTGTCGCAGACCGAGCGGGGATGGCAGAGGCTTTCTTCGTCACAGGAAGATGCCACCTAAAGCACTCAAACCTTCCCCTCTGCATACCATTCATTAGTTCGACCATGTGAACGATCATCAACGCGTACGACGGTGCAACAGGGAAGCTTCGGTGTCCAAGAAGACGCTTGCCTTCGTATTTTGCAAGAATATCTCGTCTCTCCAGCTCCGTTGCATTAGACATCCTATGGCGCAATATCGAGAATTTGGGACCCGCCCTTGGACTCGCCCGAATGAGAAGCAATGGTTGCCGTCTCATGAGCACGCTTGTGTGGTAGAACGTTCAGGGCATGTCCAACGAAATCTTTCTCATCAATTGCAAAAAGAAGAAATTTGTTCCTTCCCTTCAT
The DNA here is from genome assembly GCA_038089255.1 of Austroboletus rostrupii. Classification (NCBI taxonomy): domain Eukaryota; kingdom Fungi; phylum Basidiomycota; class Agaricomycetes; order Boletales; family Boletaceae; genus Austroboletus; species Austroboletus rostrupii. The sequence goes on from JBBPKM010000552.1 coordinate 12,714, forward strand.
CGTTGTCCTGAAGTTCTTGCCCCATGCTACTGAAATGCACTGGGTTCAGCCATATTGTTGTTGGAACTACAAGAAGTTCGGGCTCCAGACATCTGGCTACCGAAATAGCTTTGCAAATTTTACAAGTAGCATTGGTGAAGCTGATGATCCGCCGGTTTCGGGAACATTGTCATCATTCTACGGCTGAAGCGAACTTTACTGGCTGAGCTCCCGGTTCTCTGCCCAGATGTCCACATCTTTTAGCCTCCGATTCCTGGGCGTTAAGGGGCGGTCGGAGCGTAAGATGAATCATTGTTCTGGTTTGATCTTTATTATGCCGTACATACATCATGATGTACGTTTCTTTGTTCATCGCAACGTTTTCAGACAAGGAGCCTCGAGGCACACACAGATGTAGCTAGGTAGCGTGCGGATGACCAGCAAACTATGGATGCTTGCTTGGTCTATTTTAGTACCTTTGTGGATATGGTGCTATCCTCCTTTTTCAATGGCCACTTTATTCACGGAGTGACCACGAGATCATATAAATCAGGACGAAATCATTATAAGATCAGAAGCCAAATTGAATTTGATGTCTGTGTAAACAGCTTAAGCTCGAAACAGGTATACTTCCAAGGCAAAAAAGAAGTCATGCCATGAAGTTCAAATCAATAGAATTTATATTTCTGTTTCAAGGGCTCTAGCAGCCAATGCTACACTTGTTCCGGGTAGGATGCAAGTGTAGCCTCGGATTAACCAAGTCCGAGCGTAAAACATTAATTAGCCCCTGTGGAAGGGACTTGTCCAAGTAGCACAAAGGGAGCGTCCACTCAAAAGTAGGATGAAGACTTTGGGCTCAATTACTCAACGAAAGAGAGCGCTGAGGAGCAAAGGAAAACTTGGTATTGACCAAGGAGAACTAAACTAAAGTACAAGGCACACTACATCCAACTAATATAGGTATCGTCGTAGTGCACAGACTGCGAGA